>VYZT01000635.1:0-63276 GCA_013400735.1 Pomatostomus ruficeps
CCTGTGAGAGAACAGGGATGGAAAGTGAATGTCCATAATTTTTTTTAGTGGAAATTGAGCAGAATAGCAACAATCTGAACCACTTTAAGAATTTCTTTTATCGGTTGAATTTCCTGCCCTCTTCAAATTAACTTCCTTCTCAAATAGTACAAAAATGCATGTGGAAATATAAAATAAATATGTGGACTCTTGGCTACAACATAGGAATTGTTGTGTGGCTCTGAACAGCATTACTAAATAATCCTACAGGAGTGGCATCCTCAGCTCCCGCACAGGGCACTCATGGAATGCTCACATCGTGTGGCTAATGTATTTTCCAATCTGATTAAGCTGCATTTTACCCTCAAGATACATATTGATTGTTCTCTTTCAATTGGGACATTTTGACTGCAGTTGATGCAATGGAAAGTTTGATAAAATAACAAAATTGACAGCTTAATTCTAGGGAAACTTTGTTTAGAACATCTGACGCAGTTATTAGATATCTATATGTGTTTTGCATGCATTTTGCATTACAGTTACTGTTTCAAAGGATTTAATTTCTCTTAATTTGAAGCCATGTGGCCAAGTTTATTATTAGTATAGTATGTTTGAATTCAGCTGAAATACTTCTATCCAATTTGTGTATGTGTATAGGCACACATGCCCATTCCTATTCACCCCATATATGTACACAGAGATATTTAACTTCAGAGCATCACTTAGAGTAAATTTGGTCTGTTGCCTGATTTAGAGATTGTAAACTGCTAGAATATTCATCTCTTTCAAACAGACAGTTATTTGCTAGTAATTTATTTATTGTTACTACTCAGGCTGATAGAATTCATATTTTCTAAACATAGATAATCACATTTTCTGCCAAGAGTGCACTGTTGAAGAAAGAAAATCACTCTTAAGTGCGGTTGCAGCAGACTCCTACAACCTATTGTAAAATTTATGGACTTGTCTGGCATAGAAAAACTTTGAGAAAAACCCTCTATAAGGCTCAAAATTTGAGATGTTCATAGGAAGAACAGAACAGCATCTGTAAATTAGTGTTGGCAATGAAGAGCTGTTCTAAACACAATGGGAGAGTTCAATGGAAGTACTTGGAATGAAGGTGGGACTCCTAACATCAGCATTTGTTAGATGTTCCTTGTTGGCTGTGAGCTTTTAGACGTGTCACATTAGACGATGTGAATTAGTTTCTCTTGCAAGAAATCCCAAGGCATGCAGTCCATAGCATCTGTTATCTCTGTAATAGCACTGGTTCTGCACCTATGGTATTATTTAAAATGTATTTAGAAATGGAACATTCAAGGCACAGGACTGCAGCTTTCTACATTTTTTTTTTTTAATAATCTGAATTTTTTCATCCAAATCTCCAGGGGAATTCCAGCAGCTATGGAGCATTCATAAAGCCTCTAATAGTTGCTACCTAGTCTTTTAGGTCCTTGGAAGACCTCTGACATCCCAGTTCAATTTAAATATCAGAAGCTACTTGTCTCTTGATGTTGCTGGACTGTTGGGATTTTGGCTCCTAGCTAAATCCTTATTTAGAAGTTAGGGCCTTTATGTCCCAGTTCCAAAACTGCATGCAGAGCACGTCAGCTGAGGCGTGGAACACTGTACTGTGTCATAGAATAATAGAATGGCTGGGGTTGGAAAGAACCTTAAAGATCATCCAGTTTCACCCCCCTGCCATTGGCAGGGACCCCTCCCAGTAGACCAGGTTGCTCAAAGCAATGTTCCCTTGTACTCTGAGGAGCACTTTGAGAAAGGGATACTGGCTTCTTACATTTCCTGATAGGAGCTTTGAGTTCCAGATCCCGAGCTAAAGATCAGTCATTAATGATAGAGTTTCTTGGGATTTTTTGGGGTGAAAGGGTCTCATGCAGTTATTTCATATGTCATCTGTACAGTTTTACTTTCAGGTTCAGACACCTAGTGAAGAACCAATTAATTAAAAATCGTGAGTGAATACATAACAGCTTATGAAGGTAGCTGTGCTGAGACATTCTACTTGATTCTATATCCAACTGACTGGATAGGAACCATTTTGGGTTTGGTTTTAGCTACTATAGAAGTTATGATATAAAACATTGCCTCTTAGCCAAAAGTTTCAAAACAAACAGGATGTTTTTAACAAGGATTTAAGAAAAAATAAACCAGACTAGATGACATGGGCATATTGGGCCAGAGAGGTATAAAGAGTACTGAATTAGGGTACCAAATTAGTCCATATTCTTTATTGCTGCTGTTTACTAAAAGCTTTTGAATGAATATCAGTTTTTTTCTTTGATCTTCTTTAAGGTCTTTTTTCATGTCTGCCTAGAAAACAACTTTTTCTTAAGCTTGTGAACATGAAATATTAAAGTTACATAGTGCTCAGTTCTGTGAGTGAATTTTAACCATGGGGAAGGAAAGGGAGCAGTGGTTGCCATGTGCTGCTGTGAGGAGAACGCTCTCCCAGTGCTCTGCAAGGCCTGGATCCGTCCTGCTCCCAGTTGGGAATTACCACAAGCTGCCTGTTAACCACAGTGCTGGAAGGAAATTCAAGTTTTTTGGTGTGCTTGCCAGACAACACTAAGGACTAAATTAATTTACACTTTTGCTTAATCTGAGATGAGAACCTGGTGAAGACAGCCCTTCCACACAGCAAGAAACACACTGGTTTGCTTCTGCAACTGCTGCAGATCCCAGCATTGGGTTCTCTGCACGAACCAGCTTTGTTTCTTGGAATGTAGGTTTTTTGGTACTCCCTCAAGATGAATCTGCTTTGCTTAAAGTTTTAGCTCTTCGTAAGTTTCTTGTATTGTCTTTACAATATGCATTTGATCAGGGCAAGTTTCTACAGTCATTTGGGTCTGCTGAGAAGGTGAAAGACCTGGGAGAAGCCCATAGAGCTGAGAGATTCCAATGTTCCAGCTTGCAGTCAACTGACTTTGCTATTAGCTTACCTTTTAAGTCAACGGCTCCTACTGTGAAAATCAGGATGCATAAAATATAAAGAATTGAAACTGAATCTTGAGAGCCCTTGGAGAAGAGACATTTGATACCTAACTAGAAGAAAAGTCTTTGAGATTGTTTAATTGAGTGCATGATGGCAGTTTTTTTTCCAGATCTGGATGACTTTTTAAATTTTCTGCCTTCCAGATGCATTGTATTACTTTTCAACAGTGTTCGCTGTTACTACAACTCGAATTTTTGAGGTGCATACTGTTTTATTTCCCCAGCATATGTCTTCCTGATGGTAGATCAACAGAACTAGGCACTTCAGATAAATTGTGCAGAGCTCTCTCACTTGAGCTCATGGCATATTTGGTAGCGGTGGTTGGCTCTCGTTTTATCTTGAGATCAAGACATACCAGCAGGTAGTGACAACACAGTTGGTTTCACAAACATTTTCCTGAGTTCAGTGGCATTCAGAAATAAATTCTGAGCATTGGAGAAGAGAATAATGTGCACCGATACATTTTTCTGTTTCACCCTGGTCTGAACGTGATACCACTTGGTCAACTGTGTTTAGTCTGAATACCTTGTCTGCAATAATCCAGCCCTTTAGCCTAGATCCTCTTCTGTTTTTGAAGTTCATCTTCCCTGATTGGTATTGTCCAGACAGTCCCAGTTCCCTGCTGAAAATCAGCCATTCCTGCTAACCCCTGATTCATTCTTCCCTGCTTTCCTACATCCCCTATTCTGTTCCCACTATGTGCCTAATATTCTCTTCTTCCTCCTTGCCACCTATAGAGATCCTTCCCAATGAGTGTTAATTTTCATTTTCTCACCACCTTACCCAATTCATTGCATTCAGCAGCCTTCTCCCTGCTCAGTGTTTTTGTTTGTTTTTCTTTTTCACCAGCTTTTATTCTCATTACCCATCAATTCACTCTCTTTGAGTTGTTAGTCCTGCTACTCGTGTATAATTTGCAGGCTTCTTTTAATATGGTGAATTTTTTCAATCTCTTTTCTTTCTGTACTTTAACCCCAAATGTTGCCTCAATCTTTCCTTTTCTCTGCTCACCTGTCAGATCCAAATTCCGTGTTGTCGCACTGTGTTTGTTTCACAATCTCCTGTTGCAGTAAGATCTCATATCTGCTTTGTATCATCAGTCCAGCTTCCCTTTCTGCAGCGTGAGGTTTCCTGCCAGGTCAGTCCCAGAGAGTCCCTTCACTCTTGCAGACTCCTTTTCCCCATCCACCTTCTCTCCAGGGTCTCTGTCTCAGGCTCTTCGTTCCTCTCCTCTAGTCTGGCTTTTGGACTGTCTGCCTTGGCAACCCAATGTTGGTGGCTTGGAGAAGCCATCCAGGAAAAACCCAACTTTTTTCCTAATGCGCATCCATTATTGCGGGAATGCAATACACATTGTCTTGCCACATTCCTGGAGCTGTCAAGAGATGAAGAATGATCAAGAGTGGAGTCCTGAGTGATTGTACTAACCACATTCAAAATCTGATTTTTGTTTATTAAAAGCTCATAACTTGGATCAACTACCCTTTAGTCATTTGAATTACAAGTCCCTACCCCAAGTGAGAGTAGGGAAAGAAATATAGAAGATTGTTAACAAATTTCTGATGGCATTTCCCCGTCTTTATTCTTAGAACTGAGTGAACCATATGGATGAGGTTAAAGAATAATATTAAACAGAAATAATAATAAAATCTGTCAATGGCAAGAATCCTGCATAGAAAGTGTCAGCTTAAGTAGTTAAAGTTTGGCAAGCATATAAGTAACTGAAAGCAGGGTTGTTTTTTTAACTGAGAAGTTTTGGGCAACCTTATTAATAGACTGTTTGCTAGCAGCTCTGCCTATAATAAACAACTTGATTAAAATTCCAGAACTATATTCTACTAATCCATGTAAAATAGAACTTGGGCTAGAAACAGATGCACTCCAGATATGACTCATTTAGTGTGGAGTGTTTTAAATTAGCTTTTAGTTGTTTGTTAGTTTGGAAAAAAGTATGTGATTTTTTAAAAAAAAGTTGCCCTGGTTTTCTTTAGAAGAAAATATTACCGAAGCTTGTGGTGTGATTGATGACATTCTTGATTTTTTTCCTCTCTAGTGATCAGAAAAAAAGACTTTGGCTATTATGGTCTTGGGTAAGGGGAGGGGGGACATTATTTTTTTGAAGAAAGTAATATTTGTTTTCAATTTGTGTGTCTCAAATATGTAAGTGTGCTCACTTCATTGGATAGTATTTATATTTTGAGTTGCTAAAGAAGCATCAGAAGTGTCACACCAGGAGTGCACACATGTTTTTGTCTGACTACTATTCTATCTGTCTTCCTATATTTTTAAAATCAAGAGGTAGGGATGCATTTCAACCTTATTTGGCAGAGGAGAGGCACCATATTATCTTTGGAAGGGACACTAGCATGTCCTCAAGAGAAGTGTCTGTGAGGAGACAGAATTGACTCAGGATGGACAGACATGGCAGGGGAAGGTGCAGTCAGTGCTCATAGCTCATTGGACACTGGTGCTGGCGGTCCCAAGGAATGGCAGTACCTGGACTTTTTGTGTGTGTGTGTGTGTGTGTCCTTCTCCCCTTCCTGTGAGCTGTGGAGCAGTTCTCTTTCAGGAGCACGAGCACAGCACAATCACTTTGGCCCTTGCAGTCTTCCTGCTCTTGTTTTTTGAACTTTTCTGTGCCCACCACAAAGACAGACACGCTCACCATGTGCTACAGCCTTGCTCATTGCCTGCAGGTGGGCAGGGTAGGCAGAGAGCAGCTGCAGGGGAGGCTGTCCACAGTCTGCCAGGGAGAGCTGTTGCTGGTAAAGGGCTTTAATCACCACAAAGAGATGGAGGGCTGTAGAACAAGAGCCAAATCACCTAAGCCTGGGACAATTTCTCTTACAGCTTTGCTTGTAACTTAATTGCTATGAAGAGGAAGAGTGATGTGGCTCTTAAGGACTTGGTTTAGTGGTAGACTTGGCAGTGTTAGGTTAATGGTTGGACTTGATCTTAAAGGGCTTTTTCAACCTAAATGATTCTATAATTCTAAAGAGCGATAGCAATAGTGCTGAACTGCAGACAGCCCTGTGAAGTCTTTGTCATCACTGCCCTTTTCATCTGTTGCTTGTCAGCCTGTGTATTCATCTTTCATGCATTGACAAGCATTGGTCCTTTACCATCCTACTATTGAGTGAATCACATCCCTAAGAAAAAAAAATCCCTAAGAACCAAAAAAACAGGAAGGCTTTAAATGGCTCCCTGAAGTATTAAAATCAATCACCACAACTTTCATCGTGCAGAAACGTTTATAGTCCCCATGGAGTAAAAATACAGCAGAGATTACTTTCTGGAAAACTGTTGGGCAGAAATTGCCCATACCCCATTGCTGATGCCACCGATTGGCTTCAGAGAAGGCAAAGAGCTTGATTCCTTCTAACATCAAATAATCCATATTTGAGTTTTGTTTTGGTTTTTTGGATTTTTTTTGTTTGGTTGGTTGGTTGGTTGGTTTGGTTTTAGTCTTGGTCTTTCTTTTGTTTTTTGAATTTTTTTTTTTTTTGAGCAGGAGACAGCTATATTTTTAACCTGAAACAAGCAGAAGGGTAAAAGAGAATGCTGTTATCAAATGTGTATTCTAACTGCATTTTTTTCCTTACAGGGACAAGCTGATCTTCTCAAATATGCTAAAAATGAAGCACTGGAGAATCTGAAGCAAATCCATTATGCCACTCTTTCATGTGGACTTAATAAGCCAGGCACTGAAAATGCAGAAATCTCAAAGCCTCGTCGAAGTCTGGAGGTTATACCTGAAAGAGCAGGTGATGAAAACGGAGAATGAGAGAAGGCTCTTCTCATAATTTTGGAGTTTATAACTCTGTGACCAATTGTAGCTGCATAGGACATTTGCTTTGCACTTACTGTTGGAAAATATTCGGAATTTTTAAAGCACAACTGGAGAAGCTAATTACAATCTATTGAAACTGTGAATGTATGTAGCAACTCTGCTTGTGAAGGCAATGATATTGTGTAACATGGAAATTACATTATTGGCCTAAATATAGCATATATATGTAAAAGATACTGTAAATCAGTAATTGCGTGCTGAGAAGTTCATTGTAGTGCCATCAGGAAATGAACATTTTTTAAATGAGGTGTAACTAGCAGGAAATCGATTGTCAGAATTTGGCAATATGCCTTGATTTTCAAACCAATTCGATGCAAAGGTTGTTTCTTTCTTTGCACAGTTTGTTAATTGTGCTAGTGAGATACTTTATTCTTTTGAAAATCAGGTCTCAAGAAGTGGAATCCACGTTTCACACTATATGTAATTCAGCCGCTCGGATATTTGGGTTTGAAGTGGTATTGATTTTATTGTTGAGCCATAAATTAAAATGAGAATGTAATTAGACAGTGATCACTGACTTCAGTGCACTATAGGAGAGCCATTATGTAAAAGGAAAATGTGCAATCAATCTGATAGCCTATGTCAGAAGAAGATACATACCTATTTTGCCTAAGATCTTCTGCAAATGTGTGTAGATAATGTGACCAAACCACAAGCAAAATGATGTAAATAGTTTTTCATTTTGTGAAGTGAAGTGCTCATATTAAAAAGAGTTTTATGAGACTGCTCCCAAACAAGTAAAGCTTTTAACTAAATTTTAACTTTTTTATTTTTTGAGTATTTTCTTCCTTACAGAATAGGTGATATCTTAATAAGCAGGTTTGTCAAAAAATAAATCAATTGCTGTTCTGATTCTGTTTGGGTTTTCTGACAACATTAGGTAAAGGTATTGTAGCTGATATGCTCATTGTAAAATGACTATACCAACCTAGAGTGTTCTCTTACTGTTTCTGATTTAACAATAAAATGGACTATATAATTACAGAAGCTAATAAATTTGAAGAAAAACAAGTGAAATCCTACAGAGATCAAAATGCACTTTTTGTTCAGTTGCGGGGGAAAAGGGGAAGATGGTGATGGTTGTTGAAAAGCATTGTTTTAATTAGAGGTCTTCAAGACATGCATTCTACATGGATTTTTTTTTTAACCAGTTCAAGATGCTCTTTCTGCACTGAGAGTGTAATGAGTATCTACATATGTATAACATCCTGTAAAAGTCAATAGAGCTCTGAACAAGAACATTGTTACACTTGCACTTCATTGAATTATTAGGGACTTAATTTATTTTCGAGTCACTGTAAAATTAGAGCCGGAATGGGCGGGATGCAAACAGTTTGCATAGTAAATGTCACGTCCTGAGCGTGCACTTTTAAATGTCAAACTGTATGGGTTAAGAGCAGTTTTCGAAGGTGCCAAGCTCTTTCAGTGTCTAGTTACAGACTGTGTGCCTTAATGTTACGATCTTGCCAGGAGGGAGTTCTAGTCTGTGCAGTACAAAATGAAGCATTTAACCTGTGGTAAACACCTGCAAGTGTTGCTGTTTAGGCAGTCCTTTTCTGTGCTGGCAGCTGAAAGTCTTCTGATGTAACCTGAAGTTTATGGGAAGCAACTTGAAATTCACATTGCTAACTGTATTCTGAGCCACTGTGAAATTAGTCTCCCAGGGCCAAATCTATCACATCTAAATCTGATTTAGATTTATCTACAGCAAAATAACTGTGTTAGATCAAGATCCATCTGCACCATAAATATGCAAGGTCAGTTTCACTTTATCAGAAATCCCAGAGTCTAGGCTGTTGGAATTTTATTTCTGACTTTTAGTCCTAATTGAAAGATGTAGGCTGTGCAAAAATGTTATCGCAGTTAGCATTATGCTTCAGAGATGCCTAAAAACTAGTAAGGATCCTTTTGCAGTCCTGCCCCACCACTGTTCGCATGGCATTTACAGAATGACATAATTTATATCATAAAGGAAGCATTTCTGTGGAGTCTCTTCCTCCAACAAGGTTATCAGAACTGATGTCTTGGGTATTTTTAGCCTTTATGTATTTCTTTTTAGCACATTACAACCTGAACAGAAGTGAGGGAACACTGAAAGGGTTCAGCACAGTTTGATGGTTTTTCCTTTGTTTTAAGGCAAAAAATAGTAAGTGAAAGATGATTATCACGTAGACAAGGGCTGAGAGATTTTGCATGCTGAACTCTTACAATATATGTAATTGCTGATCCTGTTCTGCCTTGTTTAAAAGTAAATTATAATTTTTTAAGTAATATAGGTACATAATATATCTTTTAAAAAAGTTAAAATACATACGTTTAGCTAACTGACCCTTTAAATATGTTAGGATCTGATTTTAGTGCTGGTTCCTTAAAATGGAGGTCACTGTTGTGCATTATTCATGCTCGGTCCAAATCTGTATGTACCAGAAAGTCTTAAAATGAGCTGAGTCAAGTAGATGCTCTGAAAGATGGTGTGTAGCTAAATATGTTTCAGGGACTGTACATGTTGCATGTTAAAAGAGTTCAGGGTAAACACTTGCAAGCAAAGTATCTGGCTCTGTTGTTAGCCCAGTGATGATGATTTCAAAACCAAATGTATTAGTAAATTTTTTCAGTTGTGTTTTCTTAAAGTATTCTTTGCATCCATATTGTTAGTCCATTTTTCTTACAGTTTTTATTTTAGGTTATATAGAAAGATGCAACCAAGACCCAGCAAATCATTCTATATAAAATTAATCACAGGTTGACTTTGCACTTTTTTGGGGCCTTTATTTTCTTAAACGTGCTGTAATGCAGTTGAACTGTTTACGTCGTTTTTAACTGTGGAAGATAGATCCAAACTATGACTATTTACCTGACCCCCTTTTTTGCTTTTGTTTGGCTCCAATGATCATTGAGTGAGTATGGGTATATGTCAGTATATTTCTCAGATTAAAATTAAAGGGTAATTGGGAAAGGAAAAGTTCACATACAGACTAACCATATGGGCACTAACAGTTAATTCTTTTTTTGAACACAAGAAAAAGGATAAACAGGGCCTGTTCGAAAAAGGAGCTCTAAACCTCATCTGCATTGCTCCTCCCTTCCTTGTCTGTTTTGCTTGGTGTGATACATAGCAGCCATTGGATATTTAATCACAGAGTCAGGACCGTGCCTTCCATCCTCTGAACACACCAGCCAGCTCCAGTAGACAACTCTGTTCTCCAGGAATTCCCTCAGCAGCAGTTGCCAAGGGGCACTCCTGAGCCTAGTGATGCCACCAAAACAGCAAAAGCCTGCAAAGCAGAGCTGGGGGCCAGGCTCTACTGGTGAAGCTGTGGCCTTTCTGATGTCGATGGTAAGTCTTCTACTCAGGTCAGTAGGACTGGCATTTAAGTGCAGTGTTGCAAAACTTCCCCTTTTTCTCAGGTCCTTTTTTCTTTTTATACCTTCATGTTGTTCTATTGCTGCAGCGAAAAAATGCAAGAATGGTGCCCTGCACAATTTCACAAGCTGGCCTGTACAGGCATGGTGGAAGATGCTGCGTGAGTCAACCAGTCAACCATTTTTTCACCTGTTTTGTACAGCGAAAGAATGATTTTATAAGACTCCATGGCTGGTTACTGTACTCACTTTTTCCTGTTTTGAAGTTGAGGCAGCAGAGAGATATGATTCAGAGTTGCCAGCATGCAAAATAGAAGTGGGTTCCAAAAATTTTAACACTGGTCTACTAATCTAATAAACTAATCTGAAAGGACCCAATCCTTCACTCCTGCAGTGCTTGAGTATTTCTTCCATTTATATGATTTCCTGATACAGTTTTCTCTGGCATGGATTTTATAAGTACTGCTGATTCCTTCTTGCTATATTCATTTGCTACACAGATGAAGGAAGTTCCTGAGTGTCCTGTACATGGTGTAATAATCTTCCAGTAAGATTTATCCTACCTGGGTTTGTATTTGTGTTAATTGAAGGTTAAAAATGAATACAAAGAGTGATATTTGCAAGAAGGGTAATCAGACAGCCATAATCATGGCACAGTGTGCCCCTGCATGTTCTTCACTGTGAAATCATTTTATCCCTGTACAGCTAAGCGTTGGAGTGCTGTTGCTGAAGGATGATGAGCCCCTGGGGTTTTGATACCATGAGCAAAATTCTGAAACCAGTGATATCACCAGCTAGCTTCTTTTGACTGTAGTGGGTGTAGGACTTTACCACATTTTTTTTCTATTCACACCTACTCACTCTGACCAATTAAGCTTTCTAAATGGAGTATTTAACAACTTGGTTTAAAGATTAATAGATCTGCATGTATCCTATAAGACCTTCAGTCTTTTGATCTCCTGTAAACACTTCAATCAAACCCTCCACCATTCTCAACACTCCCTGATTCCTGTTGCTCTCAGTATTATGAAAGCAGCTGTGGGACAGATCAGTCTGATAATTTTCAAAACTAACCTGTGTGATGTTCTTTAGTCATTACAACTTGTTTGTTCTCAATAAGAAAAAGGCAGTAAGCTGCCTAAGTAAAACTCTTGAGGTTTTCTAGTTATTTCTGTTTTAGGACGCTATTAAACTTCCCTTTCTGACTCATCACCTCTGTTCTGTGGGTGGCTGTGGAAACGCAGGGTAGCAAAAAGGAGCACAGCAGAAAGATTAGAAATAGGACTTTGTATAGAAGAGAACAACAAGTCCACACAGGCTTGGGGGAGCATCCATTGAAGTCAACCATGCTGGAAAACACTTAAGGACTGAAAGGCAGCATTGAGGAAGAGAAAGACAAGCAGAATTGGATGTAAAAAAAAAAAAAAAAAAAAAAATATTAACNGGAGTTAAAAAAAAAAAAAAAAAAAAAATATTAGCCCAGAAGTATGGGTAACCAGAGGATGGGATGGTCCCAGTGCCATCCTGACGGATCCCTAATGCTTCCCATTGGTTACTGGTACTTTGAGACAAAAGATATTGTTTCTTCCCTTTACAATATCATCTGGTGTGGCAAAGGGTGATGCTGGGAGCATGGTCTGGTACAAACACCAAACTCTTAATTTCTCTTTGTGGGCCTAGCTGCATGCACTGCTTTGAGGTTCATACTTTCACCACTCGAGCTCGTAGGACTTCCCACATAGTGCCACTTTGGCACAGCAGAGTTGAGAGGAAGGAGGGTGTGTGTCTGGGGTCAGGAGGAGTGTGTTCAAGAGGTGGCGTGGGAGGGTGGCATGAAAGGAGGCACCCTGAACTGTAGTGGGAGTAGCAAGACCAGATAGTGATTCAGCTGTCATGAACCTCCCCTGTTTGTCCAGAGAAATCCAGCCTTGTTAAGCTATCTGCAGTCTGGAGAAGAGCTTTCTGAATAAGCTTGTTTTATTAGTTGCCTCTTTTCCATGGAGATAAATGCGGAGGAGCAGAGACTCCTCTTGGCTGGCTGCAGCGCTGGCATGTGCATCGGTGTCTGGCTGGGAGAGGGAAGCAGCACGGCCAGGAAACACTGCGGGAACTCAAAGGCCTGCGCTTTGTTCCCTGGCCCTCAGCTTCCTCCATCGATAAATTGGAGGAAATGACATCTACCACTTTTTAAAGGAGCAGAAGAAATGTAATGTGTAATGGCAGAAAAAAAATACCCCCCTCAGAAGGTGGCTAGGAGCGAAATAAACTGACATATAAATAAGTGCTTCGTGTGGAGGCAGCTCTCTGTGTTTGAGTGTCACGTACATTAGGTTTCATTAGATACTGTTTTACAAAGTACACTAATGCCTCCATGGCTATTCAGTGGCATGCACTTAGCAGGCATTCTTAAACCTGCTACTGTTTGGTGAAGAGGGTTTTGAAATACAAATCCTATCAGTTCATTACAAACTAAGCAAGTCTGTGTGGGGTCCCAGGTCCTGGGGAGTTCCAATATTTTTCCTGTCTAGTAAGAGAGTAGAAAAGAATTTGTTACACGCTTATAAATACAGACTTTATGCTGTGGCTCATGGCATGAGCACTTCTTTTATTCCCAGATGTGTTATTCTCTGGATAAAAAAACCCCAAAATGTCACAGAAATCTTAGAAAAAGCTTTAGGATTCAGCTGTCTCTGTTCTGAGCTGTGATTTTGATATGTCCTTAGCAAAATAATTATTAAATTTTTCAATTATGAATATTTAACAAAATATTCAAATATATTTTTATATAATGTACTGGTGCTGCTACTTGTGCCAGGATTACTGGAAAAAAGCAATTTTGTTGGATGGAGAAATAAGGATCACGTCTCAGACCAGGAAGCTGTAATTGTGGAGGTGAGTAGGGATTTTTCCAGGAGAATGATGGCTGTTGCTGCATTTCAGAGCCTCATGCCTCTGTCAGAGAGCAGTCAGCAGGCAGGGCTGGAAACAGCATTTCCCAAACATCATTCTCTAGGGTGCAATATTTTGTGCTTACATTTAGTGGCACGCAGTTGTACAGAAGCATACACTTCACTCTTTTTCTTTTTTTTTTTTTGAGCCTTGAATCATAACCAGTATTCAAAGTTTCTTTGCTTGGAGAGTATTGGACTGATTTGCTAACTGAGTATTTTTACACCACATTTTAAGCTAATAGCTGACAAAGAGTAAGAGCCAGAGTGCATGAAGAGCACTAGTGATGTCAGCACTGTGACAACACATGGTTCTGGACTGAAAAATACGGTCACTATAATGTGAGCACAGCTACACTGGAGATAGTATGAGCTGAGGAGATCTGTTAGCCCATGAAGGGGAGGTGACAGCTGTTATGAGATTAAGAACTGGGTATGAGAGATAGGATATATTCAGTCCTGGAAGAGGAATCAGCTGCTAAATCCAGCTCCTTCCACTATCCTGTGTCACAGCCAAGACTTCTCAGATATGACAGTTCAAGATAAAAACTCAATTTTGTATTAGAGATAATTCTCTGTAAGTGATGATCTGTCACATGTGATGGAGCACTCTGACAGCACCTCCCCAGAAGAATTCTAGCAAAAGAAAAATGGCATTTTCTACCTGCATAAAATATCTGCCACAGCTCAAAGCCCAGAGGAAAACTACAAGAACAATGATTAAAAATGAACAGAGTGTTTCAAGCTAATCAGTGATGTACTTTGCCTACCATAACTACATTACCAAAAGTAGAATGATCCAAGGGTTGGACCCTGAAAAGACAACTTGCACCTATAATGGTGGAGATGCACATGATGGGTGGGAGCACTATATGCTCTAAAATCGATCACCTCCAGTTTCCATAATCCACATAGAAAACGACAACCTCAACCCAGTTTCCAGCAGTGCTTTATTTGCCACATACTTCCTTGTACGACACAAACTAGAAAGACAGTAAATAAATAACACTGCAATAAGAAAGCTGGAATTGCAGCTTTTGTAAATTGCCTAAGTATATAATATGCAAATGACATTGCTGCAATTCCCCCAAGTGCTGAATCTCTGAAAATTAGACCCTTGAATTTAAGATTCTGTTCACAGACCGTTCATTAGGGGACCCAGATTAAAATTATCTTCTGATCTGTGCTGCAAGTAATAGTACCTATAACGCTGTAAGAATGGCTGTATTTGATATTCAATATTGCTGTTTCATAGGTTCTACTGAGCTGTTTCAAATACAGATAAAGTAAGTAAATGCTGAAACACATTAATGAAACAAAAGTCTGCAAAATACTGAAATCCATAAAGGATTTCTCTGTAGTAGCTAGCAGTCAGAGCCATGGGATTTCATTGAGGCCAATTTAGCAAGCTCAACAAGGATACCACGTAATTTATACAGAATAAGAGAGTTACAGTGTGTTGCACTAAATAAAGAATGATTAGATGCCATTCACTAGGGCCTTAAATAATGTCTATTTAATCATATTTGAGAGAACTTTAGGCTATCTGCTGAAACAACTGGTACAAGTCAACGGCCAATTCCAGCTGCTGCACATCTTTGTTTTCTGTAGAAATTTCTGTATTATGTTTAGTGCACATGACTTACAATCAGCATTATTGTACCATAAACATGTTAAAAACAAACCTCCCCCCTCCAGCATTAGTGCCAGTAGGAAGGACTTCCCACAGATTTCAGATCTGTTCAGAAGCACATGATTGCATTGAGTCCCACGAGCTGTGACTGTACACTGGAATTCGGAGACCAGGTTGCGTATCTAAATGAGTTTTCCGGTGGTGTAGCAAAGTATCCATGATACACTGACATCAAGAGACATCTTTAGCTTATCAGGGTTGCTGATGGCTGCTGTGTGCTTTACAGACTCTTCTAAGGGAGCTCAGAAACATGATTTTGTCACATTTGGTTTTTCCCCCAGTGCCAACAGCTGCCGTTTCCATTGTGTTTACTGTTCTTTCCTCCAACTACCACTGACCTGGCGTGGGCTGCAGCAGGGCTCAAAACCCCCCGCAGAGCTGTTTTGAGGCAGGGTAGAGCAGTTTTTGAGTTGCACAGATGAAGTATGGTTTTCATGAGCTGCTGCTGAACTGCAAGGTCGAGAAACTGCAGCTTTATCCCACATCCCAAAGGTAAGAGGGAAAGTCTGGAGAAAGGAAGACTTCTCCTTGGTTGAGGAGGATTGGGTCATTTAGGCAAACTTGATCCCACAAATCCATGGGGCCCTGATGGGATGCACACACGAGTGCTGAGGAAGTTAGGTGTTATTGTTAAACCTCTGACCAACACCTTTGAGTGGTCATGGAGGACAGGAGAGATGCCTGAGGGCTGGAGGAAAAGCAATGTCAGTCCAGTCTTCAAGAAGGGTAAGAAGGACCCAGAAAACTACAGGCCAATCAGCCTCACCTCAGTCCCTGGAAAGGTGATGGAACTGCTCATCCTGGATGTCATCTCTTTCCAGTGGTTCCCATGATTGGACAAGGCACAATGGGCACAAACTGAAACACAGGAAGTTCCACCTGAACATAAGGAAGAACTTCTTCCCTGTGAGGGTGACAGTGCACTGGAACAGATTGCCCATAGAGGTTATGGAATTTCCTTCTCTGGAGTTATTCAAAAGCCATCTTGACATGGTCCTGCCCAACCTGCTTTAGCTCCAGAGGTCCCATTGAATCCCAACCATTCTGTGATTCTGTGATCAGCTGCAGGAAGGACTGTTCTGCAAGATCTGAGAAAGAAAGGGGCTGGCGACTGACAATGAAAGCACTTCTGAAGCAGAAGTGAGGGAACCCTGCAGTATTAGGGAGAAGAGAGTCACAGAGAAAGACACTTGGAAAACTGGTGCTCTTCAGATGCCCTTCTAAACCTTTCTTCTCAGTATCAGTCTACAGAAAGTATCAAGTGGCTTGTAATGTCTTCCATTAGTCTGGAGGGAAGAGTAATAATTTATGAATAATCAGTGCAGAAGAAAAACAAGTGATGTTTGGAAAAGCAAAGAATAAGATAAAAAATATTCTTATTTTATACATGTAGTGGTATTTCTTTTTATGGTGTTTCTATAGGGCTATAATAAAACAAACAGAAAGGGATGAGAGCGATCTAGATCGTCCATCTGCAGTGTGACGTGGCATACTCATAGCTTGGACTTAACTATGATTTAGGGAGAGACAGACCCTAAAAAGACCTTTATCACATTCTATCTTCCCAGGCAAAACCAATAGCTAGAATCAGATAAGCATATTTTGTCAAAATCAGGCAACAACTTTGGCCTGGGTCATTTCTAGCTGTTTTAGACTGAGCATGGAGAAAAAAAATGAATCCTTTTGCAGTAATTGGTTCTGCTACTGTACTTATCCCCAATTTTCTCAACTGTCAAGCCTCATTTCTTCTCTTATGTAGATTGACAGCCCTCTCCATAGTAATTCTCATTATGGTTTGAAGGACACCATGGCCTACTTTTCGGGGTAAGCACTGATGGAGGGAAATGTAGCCTGCTATTACATTGTCCATGGTGTTCTGTAATGCTGATAGTGATATTGGGTGCCTTCTCTTACGCTGGCAATTTGCTAGACAGGACGATTCACAGAGCTGTAATTCATCAGCCACAGGCTTGGGTGTAATAGACTGTGACAAGGTGACAAGTGTCCCAGTGCACATGATTCAAGATGAAAAAAACTGGGGGATTTCAAAAGGTCCAGCTGCTGTTTTCATGTATTTTGATGCAGCCACTTCAAATAATAATTCACTCAAGATTACAAAGGGAGAGAATAGGCTGCTGAAGAGAAAGGAGGAACTTCCACTAAACCATGTGGTGGAAGGCAGCGTTTTCTCAGTGTTTGTCAGTCCTCCACTGAAATAATATACTTCATAGAGTTCTATGAATCCGTTACCAATTCAATATGAAAAAGATTATGTTTCCAGCAAGCCTTTTATTCTTTAATTAGATTTTTCTGTTATTGATGCTCTCATAATAAAGGTTATGTTTGAATGGAATTTATACACTTACATGACATTTAAAACTGCACAGAAACAGTGTGTGAAGTCATTGCATGCAAAAGTGCTATTAACTGCATGTCAGCATCCAATAAACTCTCCGCACTTGTAATCCTTTTTCAAGATCTTGAAGTTTATCTGACGTTGTGACATTTTATGGCATTTAAATGTCTCATCAGTAGGACTTTGTTCTTCTCCTCATGCACACAGCTCTTCTAGGACTGAAAGAACTGTAACATTGCAGATGAAGCAGGGAAGATGACAAAACAGGACGTTTCCATGCTCACTGACCCAATAAATTGTTGTAGTCAGCTGAACTGCAAATGTAAGCTGAAAGCTCAAACCACTTCTCCAGTGGTTTGAAGCATGCTGAGGTGATCTAAAGTTGGAAGGATGCTTACGCTGAAAACAAAGTTAAATTTACATTCAGCTGGAAGGCCTAAAGGGCAGAAATACAAAACATTCGTCTGGTACCATACAGACATATTACCACATACTGTATGAGCCATTGTGAAACCGTTCTCAAAAGCTTTAAACTGCCAACTGGTTTCAGACACAACATGAGGAGTATGTGAAAAGAAACCTGACATAAGTGAAAATTGTTTAAATGACTGAGAAACAGAGCGGGCTTATTTTTCTAACTTTTTCCCCTGCAGTGCATGGAGCTCTAATGTCACAGCAGTGGGCAGGTGGGCAAGCAGCCCAAACCCCCGCCCCAGCACAGCAGCTGCCTCTGCATCCAACGCACACACGGAGCCAATGGAGAGTCCGGCAGGAGGGTGGTCAGGTCTTTCCCCTTTGGTAATGCAGTAGGGTGGGGATGGGGCACTTGGCAAGTCACTGTTCTCTCACTGGCTCCACACATTAGGTGTGAACACACTCCCCACCAACGCCACAGTTGGTGGCTTAATGTTGTCGGCAGCTCACCCGTGTGTGGCCGGCCTGTCTTCCACCAGGCCTCGTACGCTCTCAGGGAGGAAGGACTATGACCAACCACCTCAGCCAGCCTGTGCTGCACCTCGACCTCATAGCTGTACAGACAGGACTCGGCAAATGAAGAGCTGTTAATAGAAAGTGCAATGAATTCAAAAGAGTCACCGCAATGGTTGTCTTTGTTACTTGGGTGCTTTCCTCAGGCTTGCTATGCCAAGCTGATTGCTGGCATGCAGCACTGAGGAAGGAAGAGGATATTGAGTCTTGCTGGAGCATTAGAGAGGGCTGCCCCTAACTAAAGCTTTTAATATATAAATCTATGCAAATACATAAGAGCATGAGACAGGTATGAGCAGACCTTGTGCATGGGTCCTGCACATACATGCATCAGATGCATTTTGAGGTGAAATCCACTATGGACTCTTCCTAGTTTCAGTGTCTGTCAGCTCATTGCAGAGCTGTCTGTCTCCAGAGACCTTCAAATGCTCACACTGGTTTACTTCTTGTTCTGCTACTGAGCCAGGAAAACTCTGAAATCAAATGGTTTTGTCTTGTAAAGAGTGGCCAAGACCCTTCTAAGAAACAGAATTTCATCTTTTTCCACGTAGCATAAATTTCGTGCTTGCTGAGCTCAGCCTCCAAATTGTTTCCCTGAGGAAGCATGTAGTGGAAGAGTTGTTTAGTGCCTGTAATAGAGAGGAGAAATGAGATCTCAGGGGTGTTTGGAGACTGAGCTGAGGCTGGCCTGGCCTGGAATATTTTGAGAAAGAAATATATTTTTGTAGACCTCAAGCCATACTGTGTTGTTGAGCCCAGCTGAACACATGCCTAAGTGTCTGTGGGATTGAATATAGGTGTGCTGGCATCCTGGGATGTGGCAGGAAGGCTCTGTGTGGTTTATGTGTAACATGTTACTTGGGGTACACCACAGGCTATTTATGGCTACCCTGTGGCAAAGCTGTGGATTTTGTCCCTGAGAATACTTAACAAAACCAATTTCCATGCTCACTGAGCAATCTCATGTGCTATTTGGAAGGAACTCAGCTCCAGGTGAGCAAAAGCAGGGCCAGATGGATGTCACCACTGCTGCTGGGAGTGGCTACACATAGACCAAAATTCTCACAATGGTGAAACACCACTAAAAATCAAGGTTTGTGGGGCTATGCTTCTGGGACCCCATCTTTGAAATTGTCAGTCATGATGAAAATAGCCATCGGATGTCTTCCCTGGGGTGCTTTACTCATGTAAAACATCCTGACTTTAGCCACTGACAGCTATTTATATTCCAATTTTACCACACATTTTGTGTAAATATTAGTTCTGTGGTCCAGGCTGAGGTTGTTTCTAACTTTATCTCAGTTGGCTTGCCTGTCCCTATCTAGAACACTCTTGCCTCCTTTCCTGAAATTGCCACACAGCTAAATTTATGATCTGACCAGCCACTGTTTACTCTGCACCTCTGCAGATAATGAAAGAAAACATCACAGCTCCATCTCATCAGCATGAGGGATGCCACTGTGCAGGCTTAAGTTGGTCTCAGCTCCACTTTACTGATAATTTCTGGCAAATATCCCTTCAATACATGAGAAAAAGAGGAATTCAGAAATTTAGTTTGAAACATTTCAGATAATTTAGTCTGCCTAACACCACATATAAATTCCAGTTCATCTTGTTCTCCTGTCTAGATTCTTCACCTGCAGCAGTTTTCCAAATCTACATCCCTTCCTTCTTCAGAGTTCTGAAATGATGAAAATTAAAAATGAAACAATTTTTGTAGGTTATGTTTTTCAAAGGTTAGTTTTTCTCATAGTAAAACTTGTACTTTGAGTTTGTCTGCCTTGAGCTTTCACTCATCCACCAAGATCACAGTTCCCAGCATAATCCGAAATCTTTCCTGTAGTCTAATCATGATGAAACATATATTATGTATCAGATTGAAGTATCTCTCTGAAGTGCATTGTCAATGCCTCAAGTCACTCTTTTACTTCCATTATTAATCCTTTTTGATCTCTCAGCATAAATTCTGGTGTTGACACTATGAAAACGTTTTCAGGAATGACAGAGACATGATCCCTGCTAGCGATACATCATATGAGCTTCCATTCCTAGGCACAACGTGTTTAATGCTGTCATGTAGTCAGTTGGTGCAAATCCATCTATACAAATGATTTAACTTTACTTTCATTTACTCTTATTTACACAGTTATATGTGTTCTCTGTAACTTGGATATTTAATTACATTGTTTTTCAGATCGGTATAAAGAAAATGAAAGCAACCGTCAGACACTACATGGCACTCATCTAGAAACACTTCTTCTGGATGGTGTCTTCTCATTTGAAGTTAATTACATATTAATATCATTAAACTAATTTTAGATCATTTCATTTTAAAATTGAAGATATCAGGCATGGAATGGAGCATACCTACAAAATTATCATCACATCAAATAAGAAGATAAGCTTACTTGACGTTTTGCTAGGTAAAATAACTTTAATTAAAATTTAGTAATCATCACTCTTCAATTGCCCCTTCATTCCCCCACCCAGCTGACCAGCATAAATAACACATTATGGGGTTTTTTTCCATGATGGCCCAGATAATGAAAATTTCTATGTTTACTCCTTCGGAGTACTACAGGTCTTCTGGCTTTTCTGTCCTGGAAACTTTCTCAGCTTACCACACTTGGGAACAAAGTCAAATGTTGAGAAAGTTTCTGAACAATTCTTTTAATATTTTTACACGAAAACAGGGATCCAAATCCATCCTTTTTGCTTAAAGGGTACCATTCCTTCAACGATAAACATTTGGTTGAAGTAATGTTGTACGACTCTGAAACATCAATTGACACAGTAAGAGCAGATGGCATCTTCAGTGTGAAACAGGACTTTATGCTCAATAAACAAAGAACAGACCAAGGCTTGGGTTTTGCTGCTGAACATCATGTGAGTGTTGATGCTCCCCAGCAGGAAATATGAAACATAACATTGACTCACTTTGGTGTGTACTGCAAACCCACAAAACATTATTGTTTGAGTCTCACATATCTCAGGCTTGGCAAAGACCATCAATTTATGCACTTCTTTCTTTTTTTGTAAAGTATGCTTTTTCTAAAGAAGTGGGTAAACGTTTGCTTGCACAGGACTATGATGCTGAGAAACCTGTCAGAGCCACCTCGTGCCTCATGCTACCTCACCTTACAGCACCTCTCTGCCAGTTTAAGGATGGAGCCGTTGTTCTGAAACACTACCCTTTGGAAGGACAGCAATAAACAATCCTAAGTTGTACTCATTGCAAGCATCCATCAAAAAAAGAGAAGATTTTAAGCTTATTTTTCAGATTTCAGAATAGACATGAAAACAAATTCTCATGAATCAAACCACAGAAGTTATCAGTTAGTATTTAATGAGTGACAGGTTTAATTCAGACTAACATACACAATTTTTTCCCCCCTTTTTTCTCCCCCATCCTTTCTGGCACGGAAATATAGAGCCAGACTCTTTATGATAACTCTGTTTTGCTAATTAATCTAATTAAGTGCTGTATGTAATTTTGCAGAGTAGAGCAAGCTATTCAAGATTGTCATCATTAGGTTAAAGAGCTGACAATTGATGGAGATAATTTTTTCTTAACAGGCTCTAACCTTTCTGCAGGCAACCCCTTCCCGCAGGGGAGTTTTTCAATTAAATCAATAATGCTTCTGGGGAGAAAGAAGAACTTTGCTTTTTAAGAATCATGTAAACAGATCTACAGCAGCTTCTCATTGCTTTGCTCGAGAAGAAAAGCAGCAGCTGTTTATTAATACCTGCTGTGCTTTGCCGAGTTTGCCTTTAAGAGTAGCAGCTACTGTCGAAGTATGGTGCAGGTTGAGAAATAAAGGTTTTGAATGTGTTGTGTGGGGTCTGGAGAAACCTTGGCAAAATAAAACAGTTTCTGGATCGGGTAAATGTCAGGGCTTGGAGTGGTTCCTAGGCAGGCTGGGGAAATGAGCTTTAAACTGCTGGCATATTTGTTATTGTTTGGATACAAGAATGCCTGACAAGAAGATAAATGTAACTGGAGGAAGACGTGGGGAAAGCTCATCGTGACGACTTTTGCCAGCCTTAAGGCTTTAATAAGCAGGATGTGGTTGGGGCTTTTTTGGGGTTTTTAACACAATTCCCAAATGGCATTGTTTTGCCTCCAGAATAACCAGTGGTCTCAGAAGTCCTGGAGGACCAAGCATTCCTATGTCCCAACTGGAAGGAGCCCCTCAGTCCTCAGTGGTGACCCAAGGCTGATGTTCCTGGTCTAAGCAAGCTCAGAGCAAGTTCAGTGGTGACCTCATGCAGCTGGCCCCACGGAGTGACCAAACCCACGTGTCCTTCTGATGGCTCTGCTGGGCTCTGTAAATGGAGGCTCTTGTAGAAGCCTGTGGGAGATTTTCTTGCACTTAATCTTGATGAAGATGCCTGGTTATCTTCTCTGAGGAAAGGGTGTATCACAGCTTGCTGTGGCTGGGTCTCACCTCTTTTCCTTGGCTCAGCTCCTTTCCTCTGCTGGCTCAGGATGTCCTAAGGATGTGGCCACAGAAATGCTTCTGTCTCCCTCTCTGCACAGCCTGACCTCATTGGTAAAAGGCTCATCTTTGTTAGCTCCTGCTTTTGTGTGAAATATCCCCTTGCTTGTAGCAAGGATGGCTGCTTTCTCTCTTTTACTTCCCAGCCTGATCCTTTAACCACGGCAGTTCTCAGGCTGACAGGCACTGGAGCAGCGTCCACTGTGGAGTCCGTTCTCCTTGGTGGATGGGTGCCAGCTCAGTTGCACAAGGATTTCACCAGTTTGGAGAAGTAAATGAGAAACAAAACTCACATGAGGTAACATGTAACAACAAAACTTGGGTTTCAACAAGCAAGCCTGAAATGTCACAGTAGCCTTGGGTTTTGGTGCATTTTAAGCTCTTGTACCATGTTGCGGATAACCGTTAGTTTGTTTGAAGCAGGCATCCATCTCTCCACTTAATGTGGTTCATTTAAATCTCCATCAATATGATGTGAGGTACACCATGCTCTGTAAAAGGTGTCTGAGCACGGGCTGCCAATACGGAAAAAGGAAAGTTAAATGAAAATTCAGGTCAGTGTTAAACTGGTGGTCAGGGATCCCATTGGGCAGGGAATATTTGGACAAAATTAATTTGGAGAATTTTCATTATGAATTCAGAAATTGTTTTCATTTGATCATACCTGGATCTATTGAACTAATTTCTAGCAGGCCTTGACTCAAAAGATTGGGTGCTTTTTTTTACTGTCTGCAACCCTTAACACTACAATAGGCAATATACCAAAGCATACCATTGTTTCTTGTTCATTTGTTAAATGGGAATTTGATACTGTTAAGGACACTAAATCTATTCCCTTCCCTATATCATACAACTACAGTGGTTTTTATTCAATTTCGTTTCTGTCCTTGGCTGTTAGAGCTAGAAAGTTACTTTATGTAATAAGGAAAGAGAATTACAGCTTTTATTAAAATGAGAAACCAGCTTTATAGGGGTTTTGAAGGTTTTATTTAGGTCCTTACTTTCATCACCTTTGCAGTATTCAGCTAAATTTCTCCTCCAGACGCACACAGCAGATCGCTCACAGAGGTGGTGTCCCAGCAAAGCTGAATGTGCCACTAAGAGAGGCAGTTGCACAACGTGACTTCTATTTGACTTCTATGCTATGGCCCCAACTGAAAGCTTTCTGTTTGCACCAAAAAGAAAGTCTGCCCATAAAAATTAGGGGGAAAAAATCCCACCCACTTATTTTTCTCTTGCTGCAGTGCATTCAGTGTGGTTTTAGTGACATAAGAACTATTGAAAAGACTCAGAAATGATGTCACAAGAAGTTTTTCATGTAGGAAAGGTGGTACCATTAGCCAAAAGAATGGTACTGAAGCCTAAAATCTTTGGGACTGAAAAATGGGACTGCAAGTTGTGCACTGGACACTATTTCTCCTGTGGGACATTTGCAGTAACTACAACTGTAACTCTGCTCAGCATTCCTTTTTCTGAGGGATTGAATCCTGTGCTTGACAGAGCACAAGCGCTGCTGCAAGGCTATTTATGTAGCTCCTTGTCTGTGACAGATGCACCAAAGGCGAGGGGCTGCTTTGATCTCAGGCAGCGAGAGCAGAGTGGTGCACACACGAGACCTGAGCTCCCTTCCTGGTGTTGTCATTCAACGCGTCAAATTACGCCGTGCAAATCAGCCTCCTCAGCTTGTACCTCAAAAGTGAAACAGATGGGCTGTGTCAGCTTCCTCCCTGTTACATGAAAACTGCCCGTGGCAGGTAACTCTGAGAGCTACAGGCTCCAAGCAACACAAAAGGGTTAACCTTGTAGAAAGGTGATTTTCTTCCACGTTGTGGTTTTAGGGAGAAGGGACGTTTATTTTTAATAATTTTCCATTTGGATTTTGTCTTAGATTAGTTTTTGAGGGTGGATCCACATTAATAAAATGCTCATCATGCTCACCACACATGGGCACACAGACAATTTTGCCTTTAGGAGGAGGCAGCACATAAATGGCAGAACACATTGGACATTTCTTCTGTTGTATTGGTGTTATAAAAGTGAAAATAACCCAGGCCTCTGCAGATGCTGTGTGTGATTTAAGGGGAACTGGATGGACATCAGTTTTTAAAATCCATTTCTTTGTAAAACATAATTTTAGTAAGAAAATAACATCTGATACACAGTCAGAAACCAATTTAAGTCAAAATTAATCTAGAGATCATAGATCTATACTACATAGTGATTTTCAAATGGACAAAGCAGCAGTGTAGATTTATACATTCATATATCTTGCTTAACACTGCTTGCTTCCTCTAATGACTTCAGTTTACTCAATCAATTTTCCTCCAGCATGGCTTATGGCTGGAGGGTATTTTGGACTTATTCAAGCATCTCGGAATACTTTACAAATAAAACAGAGGCAACTGACCGTAAAACACATGATATTACCAGTAGTGTTATTAACATTTTCTCAACAAAGTGATGGAGGAGAGAAAAGCCCACTCCCTCTTTGGGGAATAATAGCTGCATCTTGGGGTATTGGGAGCAAAGAAGGAACCTGAATTTGTAAATAATTGCCCTGCATCTTCATTATATTGACACTGATTCTCAGGCCAGGGCTGTGTTTTGGTAAAGTCACTGCAAGACCAGCATGAGCCTTCTCTGCATTCCCTTGAAATTGTGCAGGGATTAGATGTGTATGTTGTTTGTGATCACCCTGTCCACAGAGTGTTGTGCTAAGGGTGACCTGAAGAAGCTGTGGGAACAGGCTTGATTTCCTGTGCAGATAAATCTAGGACAGGAGATGGCTCTATTCAGTGTTGAACTGGCAAGACAAAATAAGGAAAACAAAAAAAGGCGAACGCAGTACATGAACGAAAGAGGGAACTTATTCAAAGCAAGAACTAAGATTGCTGGAATCTCGTCTGTTTTTAAAAATAAAATCTCCATCAGAGTAAGGGGAAAGAGTATATTTAGAGCTGAAAAACAACCTGGCTTTCCTGGCTCTATATATGCACAGTTTTGCCAGGCTCCAGCTAAAACCACCCAGTTTTTCCCCTCAGAAACAAACAACCCTGTTTGCTCCCGAAACTCAAAGAAAGCTTAATTCGCTTTAAGCTGCTGAAAAACCTTCCTGCATCATGGGTTAGCATTGTGTGCCAGGCTTCAGCATGCTGAGAAATGAAAAAGTGCTTTGTAATGGAAAAGCTAGTTCACTCCTCGCTATGTGGTGCCACGGTAATAAAAAAGAAGGTTGCAAACCTTCCCCTCTTAAAGAGGCCAGAAGGAACAGGGGATTAATTTAAAAAGTCCAGACTCAAGATCACTGTGATCAAAACTATAGTTTCTGGCCATTTCCAGCCTCAGAGAATGTTGGTTTTCTTGGATATTTGGTAATTCAATGAACTGCATGGTAGGAAAAGAAAGCTGCACAAAACTACACACCGTTATGGAGTGGGAGGTTAATGAAGTTCATTTAACAGACCAGTGGTGCAAACCTCTTATCAGATGGCTTGTGCAGATCCCAGATGGCTTAAGTAAAGCTGAGAACTTGAAATAGGTACTTCACATTTTGTCTTCGGATTACTAAAGCATCGAGATACAGCTCTTCGCAGCAAGGTTAATGACTTTCCATAATTATGTGTTTTCACCAAGAAGGAACACATTTCAGCTCCTCTAAGTCATATTTTTTTGTCAGATAATTGAATTATTTTTCTCACTGCAGAACAGTACTGGAAAACCTCAGACCTTGTCCTCAATTGCTGTACTACTTTGTGCATGAAGCAGGCATCACTCTGAGCATGAGCTACTCTTCCCCCTTCCCTGCCAGCTGAAGAGCCACAGCTGGCTGCTGGAAGGAGGAACCAAGCAGCCCCCTCCATCACTGCATCGTTGGCTGTGGTAACTGCAGAGCAGAAAAAGAAGCTGGGCTGGACAGGACAAGATACTCCACTCTAGCCGGGCAGTATGTAAGATGTAGAACTAGCTCAGTTTCCAAAAGTCTCTTTGTGTCTGTGACTAAATCCATAAGAATATCATATATATCACTAATTCCCTGCCAGTTCAGTCTCTGCACGACCTAATACTTCTAAAACCAACCTTCATACTTGGATATACGTCAGGTATTTATGTTATTGTTTGTTTGTAAAGCAAACTGTATTAATTCATTCAGCCATTGGCCAGTTGGCCACACCATTCAGGTAACTCAGCAACTCTTCCTGACAGTCTTGGATCCCCTCATCACAGCAGATTTGCAGTGAACTACTGTCACCAGCTGTCCTTTTGCATACAGCTTTCCCAATTCTCTTCTCCACATATGTAGGGAGTGTTTTGATAATGCAGTTCTTCCAAGAGCTGAAAGGAAGGAAATCAAACATTTTGTTGCCCTTCCAGAAACAGAATCCAAGGCAGGGTCTTGCAAGAGCAGATGTGGATCTAGGTTCAGACATGTGGTTGCTGTGAGACTATGAAAAGTTTAGTGGGGTGTAGATAGTGTTTATATGTACACACACAAATATATATCCTCTTCATGGATATCCTCTTCATCCCCAGGGCTAAGTTTACCATAAACACCTACAAAGCCCTGTTGGCTCCATGCTTGCCACCCAGCACCTGAATGTTTTGCTGTGTCAGGGCTGAGCACCTTGACCCCCCTACGTCTGCACACGTGCTGCTTGATGAGGTGCATGTTTGTGGAGGGTTGTGGGGAGGTGTCCCAGGAGGCACCTTCAGGAGGGACACCCACATTCAGCTCCTTTGCCCACCCAGCGAGGGCTCTCCTGCATGGACCCTTGTCCTGCACTCACCTGGACACCCTTTCTGCAGCCGGGGCCAGCACTGCTGTGGAGGAGACTGGGTTGGGAAGGCCAGAGCCCTCTGACAGCAGGGCCTTCCCTGCATCTCTTTGCAGATTTTCTTGGCAGCCGTTGGAGGACAGAATGGCAGGCACTCACCCCATGGGCTGCGTCTCTGCAGTTTAAATATTTGCAGATCCCTCTTCCTCCACACTCACCCCAGCAGGCCATGGTCACGTCTTCCCTCTGGCCAGAATAAGATGCCTGCCTTTCCCTGCGGATCTTAGACTCAGTACAACCCTAAGGACAGAGGTGCAGGCACTAGAGCGAGAACAGGAAGGTTGCTGGTGCCCAGGCCCTTCTCCAGGGCATCAAACAGCAAGACCTGATTTCTGGAGACATCAAGAAACATTCCCTCTGAGCCCACCCCAAGAGCAAAGCATGCATGGGGGTCTCAGCAGCACCCTTTCCTGGCACTATACCAGCAGCTTCTGGGTGTGAGAGCAGCCTGGCACAGCCAGGGGAGACAGGGAGGATAATGCAATCACGTAACATATTATACAACACATATAGGTAACAGTAGCATTAACTTTAATAATCTATTGCTTTCATGGGCCAAAACACAGCATTTTAGTTAAGACATTGCCTTTCACTTGCATCTGGTGTTTACACAAGCCAGTGATTCAATGCCAGACAAATCGTGCATAATCTGTTTGGTAAAGTGCTGTTGAAAAAGCTGCCCGCAGCATTTCTTCTCTGTCATCTCACTAGAGGCAGTGGCTGGTTCTGTGGGCAATAAAAAGCCAATGATAGTTCCAGCGTAATAAGTTCATTCACCCTTTCAGGAGAAATGCCCCAAAACCAGCAACAATTTTATGTGTCTCCAAAATTGGATGACTCAGTAAAGACATGTCTTCAAGGTGGCTCTCTAATCAGCTCTCTTTTATGCATATCAAGAATGATAACATATGGCATTTATGAAAGAGGAGATTTAAAGCTATGAAAGTTAGCTTTAATCTTCTGTAAGAGTATAAAAGGATGCCTCAGCAAAGCTTTGTGGAGGTCACTCTAAGGACTTCTGCCAATATTGCATAAATAAGAGTAAACTTGGTTATTCATTCATTTTTTAGTCCTGTTTGCTTCAAGTTCCCTGTCAAAGATACCTTGATCTTTCTTCTTTTCTCTGTGCCTTATGGCTGAGCAAAATTAGTGATTTGGGGTTTGGGGATGTGGTGGGAATAGCTACATTATCAAAGCAGTTTCAGACTGCATTTCTATGGACCCTTTTTTTTTTTTACCTTTTCAGAAGAAGTGTATTCCATGAAGAGACAGCCAGGTTGACTAGATGCACCCCTGCACTTAGGAAAACAAAAATGTGGATATCAGAATAAAGGGAAGAAACAAAGACTCAAAATTAATTCCCATGCACTCATTCACTAATCCTCCTGGAAGTAAGGTCCTGTTTGAAGATAAAACTACTTTTCTTCTGTGCCAATATGTAAATGTAGCTCAGCATCCTTTGCTGAGACACTTAGAATTTGCTATTCAGGTGGAGCAAACAAAGATGTGTTGGTGTGGACAAGATTGATGAATTAGGGTTAATACAGCCAACCATGTAAGAAAATGACTTAATGGAAACCATCGTATGTATCCAAAGATAATTCATGAATAGAATGCAAGTGTTCAATGGAGGCAGTGCATTATGCATATAATAAAATGCCATTCCAGCCAGCCAGGGAAGCACTCGTCACTGGTTTCAAATTTGCTCTCCCTTAGGTTGCAGGCTGTGAGAGACTGAACAGTTAATGGTTAATGACTCAACAAATTGGCCATTTGCAAAAGCTGGAGGTGCTTTGCCGGGGCCAGGTTTACATTCCAGCCAAAGAGGAGGAGGAGAGTTTTTGGATGTTTGGTGGGGAAACCTTTGATCTGCATAAGAACAGCCCAGGCGCAGAGGAGGTGAGCACAATGTCCTCTCTTACACAAGTAGCTTTGGGGAAATACTGGGACAGTCACACCTGGGCCTGAAGGTGTTCATCCCTTCCTGTGGGGAAGAACTGGCTCAGCTACACTGGGTGAGAGGCAGCTGCCACGGCTTAGAGAGTGTCATAACCCATCAAAGACCCCAAAGGGCCCCCAAACTCATTTCTGGAGCCTTCCATGAGAGGACTGTGCATGATCCCCAGTGTTGGAACAGACAGTGTGAAACTCCCCTCCAGGAGTGGTACCTGGGCAATCCCACCTGAACCTGAATGTATTGAACCCATTGAACTCTGTGTTTTGTGACCTTTCCCCATCCCCAATGGATCTATACTGTGACCATCACCTGGACCAAGGGACATCAAAATTGCAACAGTCAAGTCTTGTCACTGGATCCATGGGTGGTGATAACTTTCCTCTGTGCTATCCACACTTATCCTTTCTTTTCTTCTTTTCTTTTCCTTATATATATTTTCTGAAATGATTCTTTTATACTTTTATATTGTTGCATTTCTATAGATAGTAGCCAAAACATACATAGCCCCTTTCCATTGCAATCAAATTGTTCTAAAATAAACCTGCCTTACATACATACATACATACATATATATATATATATTTAAATTATGAATTATAAACGCCAGTCATTCAATGTCATATAACTAATCCACCCTAAGGGATCCTGAAAACAAATTCAGACAGACAAGTAGGCTGGATAAACCCTTACACAAATCATGACAAACTCCTCATATCTGCACACGTGGCAGGTAGTGGATAGCGGACCCATATGAATTTTAATTTTAAACACTGAAATCCCATTTCCCATCCCCGGGTATTCAGCATGGGGACAGCTTGCAAGGTCTGATCACAAAGGTGTTCAGTAGCATCCTAACTTCCAGCTGAGGGGCACCTGTTGCACAGATAGGATTCAGATTCTTCTGAGAGAGCAGGATTGGAGGCTATAGGGGGTTGTGATGAAGGACTGTCATACATGGATGGAATTAAGGACATTCCCAGGTGATTTGAAGACAACCCAATAGCAGCCATTCTTATATGTCCAGTAACTTTCACATGTGTCTACTTGTTTATGCTATACAAGGGTGATCAAGACGTCTGGATAATTTAGTGTTAATATTGGCTGTCAGAGTAGTGGGGCAAAACATGGCTTGTGAAAAACATTACTGGGGCATTGTGTAGTGTAACATTTTCAAAAGACCACAAGAGTTACTTTCACAGGAACCAGAGAGAAGGTCCAGTGCAGCTCTCCAGCTAGCTCAGGTATCTCTAGGATAAGTTGCCACCTTACTGCATTCCTGTGCAGGACCCACAATATATTGAGAGTCCTGAAAAGCACAGCCAAGAACATAGTTTAACTTGCCCCTTGTTACTGCACATCTGCTAGGAGTGTGCTGCTCCCTGTTGTTCAGCTGGCGGTCTCAGGGATATTCTTGGGAGAGAGGAGAAGCTAGCCCTGGTAAACACCATGTCAGCATCAGCCCACTGCTTCCAGCCATGGACATGATCTGTTTGGTGCAAGACAGGAAGGCCTCTGCACTGCTGTGCTGTCCATACGCACCCTCACCTCACGGCTTGAGTGGAAGCTCAAGAAATAAAACTATCTTTTATGGACAATCAACTCAGGCAGGGCAAAAAGGGAAGTGAAAGCTAAAACAACCGTGAGCTTGTCATGAGTAATCCTGCTCAGTTTCATGTGGAAAGGCTTCTGTGCAGAGAACAAAAGGCAGAAAAAAGTGATCTAGCTGGTCATGACAGCAATTGTTGTAGGTGATTGAAGGAGAGGGATACAATGTCCTTGCCTTCCCCACAGATGCCACAAAGGGCTGGGAACAGACTGCAGCATCTACCTCTTCTGCCTGGCAGGTCATCTGACTGTGCTTTTCCTTCTCAGGGCAAAGATCAGTACCAGCCCTTTGCCAGCGGCCTCGGAGGGCATCCTTTGGTGGAGACAACGGAAAGAAGAGGTTTACATTTCCTTGTCCTCTCTCTGCTGGAAGGGGAAGTACCAGCCATGCTGGCAGCTCCTTGCTTCTCTGTTCTAGCCATGACTGTTTGGAAAGCGGTTCCTAAATTCCCCGTGGGATTCATTCCAGACTCTCTAGAAGTGCAGATGATGTGAACCACAGTGCAGTAACTCCTGTTAGTAATACCTTTGTAGCTTGCCATACGTGAGATTCCTGTATCAAAATTAACTACCCCAAAGAGGCACATCTTGCAGAGCTTTCTCAGCAAGCAGCACTGTTCAGAAGCATCAATATACAGCAGATAAAAACCCTTTAAAGGATCATGGTAAAACAACAGTCGAATAAAAGAACAGGGCAAGAAAAATTCTCTCTCCAGCTTCACATTAACTTACCCCCGACTGCCTTCATCATGTTAATTTTGTAATTTACACGTGTTAGATCGACAGGGAGCACAGATGGTTGTACTCACGTGTGAGACTGCAGCCACCCACTGGGGCGCCAGCAGCACCTCTGTCACTTCCCTGTAATGTGGGGAGGGGGGCTCCTGCCAGCGCAGCAACAGGAGTAGGTCACTGAAGGTTAACAAGAGCAGCCAGCACATAATTATCACTCCTCTATTAGCCTCAGCCTCTCAGGAATAAATTAGAGGGACAAAGAGGGAGGAGCAGGGAGAACATCAGAGTGGGCTGCACTTCCTCATACTACAGGAGGGAGGGTCACTTTCCTGGAGGTCCCTGCTTCACTTCACAGGGGTATCTTAGAGGCAACTCCATCCATCTGAGGGGAACTATTAGCATTTGAACATTTTAGGTAGCTGCATTAATTTTCTTTAAACATTTAATAGCTCGAGATATGAATCCAGACAAAGCAAGTGTCCTTCCTCTTTAATCCAGTGGCCGTAGGCACATCTGTCAGATGGATTGTTTTCACACATCTCTCCCCCAGTATCTTAATCAATCTGCATTACTCTGGGCTTGCAGTAGAAAGGACACTTTAAGATGACTAATAGTGCTCTTGAGACTACAGCTCCAGAATGCTGGTCTCATTTGCAACAAAGATGACAAGAGCTCAATTAGCCATCTCTTTGCACACTTGTAAGCAGGGAAGACAACACTTTCTCTGTATCAAGTTAAAGAAGCAGATGAATTCCCGAGGTAGAGTGCTTGCAAGGCAGAGATTGCAAGAGTCATGCTTGCAATTAACTTACCGTTAGTTGTTTCATCTCTATGCTGTCAAATAATGCATGAAATAGCTTGGGCTAATGCACAGTCAGGAAACACTGGTCACAGCTCTAAAAGGTCACAAGTTACAATTATGACTGACAGCAGAGCAAAACAAACTAAGGGAGAAAAAAAGTTCACTTTTTAGGTGGAAGGCAGAATGAAGTTACAAAAATAAAGCCTAAAACAGATGTATTCTGCTTATTGTGGGAGCCTTGAAAGTCAGAAAAATACCGGCCTAGTGTAATTTCTGCACTTTTATTAGAAAACACTCTTCTTGTAGTTGTTCTCCCTTCCACTGGTAACCCATACAAACCTCTGAATAGCATCAGAGTCAGAAACACTGAGGTGCTGGAGAACCTTTTGTGTATATGTATATCCTGCTGTGGCACAGCTAACAGCTGATGTCTGAGAAATCTGGCCTCCTTGGAGAAGAGCACACAGCTGGCAAAGCCCCTCTGGGGCTGCAGCTTCTCAGACTTCGCAAGGTAATGGGTGTCTGGCCACAGGGACTGTCCAAGTATGTCCTGGGTTTATTAGGCACCTCCTCCTTTTCTTAAAAATAGATTTGTCTTTATGCCAGATACTAGTACAAGTTGTCACCAGCCTTGGATGTTTATAGCTATTTTCCACTGGAACAAAGCTATAGACTGAAAGTCAGAAATGGTTTATTGAATAAATAATTGAATTAAGATCATGCTTTCCCTATGTGGCTGGACAATTCTGTCAGCTCTCCCTGCAACATTGCAGGGGCAAGAAAAGAAGTCATTGGATGGCTTTGAGTCATTTGTTCAATGTTAAGAAGATACTGTGGCTGCAGAATGCCCTAAGCTCCAAAAGACTGAATGTGGATTCTAGTTTGCCAGTTCAGTCCTTACACTGGAATTCATTTATATTTAACTATGTGGGGGATGCTTACTTCCAAATGCCATTGTCTAGGTTAAATATGCAATGAAGGCATCTCTTTCAAGAAAACTCCTGTGGGGTTCATAACCCCACCATCTGTATGTACCAGACTTTAGGGCTCCTGCTGCCCAGCTTCTGCCAGACCTGCTGTCTTTCCTGTGTTGCACACAGAGGACATTTTCGTCATGAAAATTCCATAAGTTTTCCACAGAAGTAATATGCAGACTATACAGTAATATATCAGAGATCTGATGTGCCTCCCATGCATGCCTCCATGTAGTAAGACACTCAAAAGATTTCTAAAGTCTACTCAAAACATCCCAAAGATCCAAAAAACTCAGTGAAATCATACCAGGCAGTAACCTCTTTGGGAAGTAGAGTTCAAACTGTATCTGCAGATACGGGACCACTCTTCTGTAATATTCAATATTCCACAAGTCATCGGAGCCATTTCCTCAAGCCTCACATGTTACCCGTAGTTTGTCTGTGTTTCCCCCTGACATTCTTGGCTTCCTCTCCTCAGACAATTTTCTGGCAATAGAAGATGAGTAATTTCTGCTAAACAAAGGCTTTAAGAATTTTACCAACTGTAATGTCCTTTGTGTTGTCTTGCCAACAACAAAAAGAAAATGACAGACACGAAGTTAAATAAAGAAGGGAATGGGCTGAAGGGATCCCTCTGGGGCTGCAAGTTCCCAGACCCTGATCCATAGACTCAGCACAAAGGTAGGCACCTTCATAACATCAGTGGAACAAAACCATTTCTGCCTTTGCACATCACCCTCTAAAATCACCTCTAAATCTCAGAGTGACACAGCAACAAACCCAATCTATAAAGTCATTGCCAGAAACTTCACAGGTCTCTCACTGTGGTGAATACAAATTCCTGTATCACGTATTCTCAACACTGAATACAAGATGTTCGAAAGTTGTACGTTCAGGACTTCCTGCAAAAGCTGTTCCCTTATATAAGAAGCAATCACTTAACTGCAGGAATGTGCTTCTGCGTGAGTCTGCCAATCATTTCTGTAAAAGACAATTCTGCCCAAAGAGATTTTTTCTTTTCTGTTGAGAAAGCACTAAGAGAACATATTCTTCTGCACAGAACAATGAAAAAAACCCACAAGCCCTTGAGCAGAGTATTCCGGCCTCTTTTCCTTGCTGCTTTTCCACATTTTCTGTAGTGAGCTGCTGCGTGGCCTTGCAAAGCTGAACACCGTTGACTCACCCCAATTTTGCCACCTGAACAATGAGTGACTTTGGCAATGTAGCTGTTGTACAAAGAGACTCGGCTGAGATATTACACTGCCTGGCATCTGGTCTTTGCTGTGCTGCACATTTGAAAGAAGAGTGATTAAAACTCTACCATGAGAACAAAAACTCTACAGCACCCCCTGTAGCACAGCTTTGTGGAGAGGTGGGATAATCTGGCTTGTATTGCCTGGCCATTTGACAAGATTTTGTTTGGGAAAGACACAAGAAACAATTAACTCCCCAAGGACTACAGGGAAGTCTACACTAGGAATTAACTCATGGAGAAACAGCAGCTTCATGATTTTAAATTTATTTCACCTGTGGATTAACTAAAGAATTGAGATTTCAGGAATTTTAAGTGAACACTTTTTACCACTGCAAAAGTATCCATCCTTCCCTTCCTTTCTATTAAACAACCTAAAAATACCTCAGCAAGCACAGTTGTACAGCAATGTGACATTTTTACGGGCAGCCAGCTCCTTTCCACTGATTACTCTTCCCTGTAGCTGCCCTATTTCAGAATAACTTCCCATGGCTCGTGCTCTGCCATGAGGGCCTGGTTTGCTTAAAAGGCTATATGCAGTAAGGCAGGATCAGTGTGGCACAGAGCTGCCTCCAGCCACTCCTGTTACCCTGTTTTCGTCAAGACATACAAGGCTGAAGGGAAACGCACCCCTTTCCAAGTTGTGCGGGTGCCTGCTGTGAAGATGCAGTGATGTCAGGGCTGAATAATTAAGTGATAATGTAATAACTGCGAGTTTGTGCTCCATTAAGTGAGCTCCTGCTGACTGCTTAATGAGCAAACAAACACCCAAACCCCATTAATATTATTCCTGTTACATTAAATGTAAGAAAGAAGACTCAAATCCTTAGCAGTAATCAACCGGGAGGCTTCTGAAAACACAGACCAAGATGGAGAGCATGAACTATCACATTGCTGCATTTTTGAAAAGACCCAGAAGTCTTTTTTCTTTTGAAAGGTTGAAGAATTAGGTAACAAAACTGACAGGATTGCTGTTTCCACTGCACAGCACCTAAATGCTTTATGGCAAAAGGAGCCTTGATGGGTCTCCCCTTCCTGTGGCTATGCTGCAATGACTGTATCGCAGAGGCTGTGAAATGCAGATCCTTGGCTGCTGTGTGTTAGTAATTTGAGGAGAGTCTAGATGAAATATCTTTACTTGTCAATAAAACACACAAGATTTACAAAACAGCTAAAAAATATTCAGTGGTATAGATGTTGCTGCAGTGTTTGGGAAGAAGGAAGTCCAGAGTCAGTCTCCCATCTTTGTTTCTCCTGCCAGGGCTGTGAGTTAGTGTAGCGTCTTTTAGTGAGGAGCTGGATGAGATACGGCCACTGTAAGGACACCTAGAGACCAGAGCAGCCTCAGGCAGCCAGAACCTCAAGTCACACAGAGCTTTTAAATTAAGCTTACTGATTTGAAAATTAAGCCATCATGGTTCAGAGATTAATTTGAGGTTTAGGCTTCACATGAATGGTGGCAGTCTCAGCACAACAAAGCAAGTGATAGCCTTTTTGCTTGTGTATGATCTGTGGAAAGACAGTAAAGTCTAGATTCCATTATTTTCCCCAGATGGTATTAAGGAAAAAACAGGATGTGAAGTTTACAGCTCAGTGCCCTAATTTCTGGAGGTCTGCTAGCTGAAATGGAGCTTCTAACAAAATATTTATATGCTCTTAGAAACTTTCTCATAAAAAGGAAGAAGCATTATTTGCATTTTCACTGGTTTTATTTGAGAATCCTGGTTAACATAAATTATTCAATGTACAGAATTTATAATCAAAGCATGAAGATCTGTATTTGCTTAAGAAATCTTTCCTAGAGAAACATGCGCTCTTCCCACGTACCACAGAAGAGTGCAAGCCTAGTTTCAGGATTTGCTACGCTGTTAAAGAACTGAAACTTTGTACACAAATAACGTGAACTACCTGATGCTTCAACTAATAACAACCTGCAGCACTCATCTGGGTGTACCCTTGTTTACTTCAACCAACATGCTGAGCCTTACAGGAAATACAGTAAGATAACATGCAAGAATGATGTCTCTCCGCTTCCTGAAGGACATTGTGAGCAGGTGATTTTTTTCTCCACTAAAAGTACCCTGATCTGTGTTATTTAGCATGTGATCTGCAAGGCAAGGGCTTCACACCCTTAGCAATCACATTGGGTATTTTGTAAGAGACAATAATAACAATAAAAACAATGAAAAAGTAGAAGAAAAGAATTGGGGGAAGCGGCATGTTAATAGTCATTCCATTTTTATAGTTTGCAGCTCCAAAACAGATATCTAAGGGTGAGGTAAACTCCAGCCCTGATCCTCAGGGAATGCTTTCCAGTGGTGCTCTTGGACACAGCTCCCTTCTCTAAGAACTACTTTAGCAATGCTGGTAAGACTTCTCCAACACAAAAGGAGTCTTCCCATTCTTCCCACTCCCCAAAAGAAGTGTCAATCAGTCCCAACAGAATAATATTTGTGCTGAGATCTGTCTTTTACTGTAAGAAGATAGGTAAGATGGAGGCTGGGAGGTCCATTAGGGATCTCATCCCTAAGATGTTCAGATATGGAGGAAGATCATTGTAAAAGACCAGTTTGGTAATGGCAGCATCTCACAGCAAGTTCTTTGCTTCCTAAAACTTACTGTATCAAAGGCACACTGAGGGATTTGCTTTTTAAAGCAAAACTTAAGGAACAATCCTCTCTATGACCATGATGACTTTCAAATACCAAGATGCTAATATCTTGTTTAAGGCCAAATAAACATTGCAAGCTTGTTATTTGTTATTTTAATGGAGGTTTTCATTACATACAAAGGAAACAAGTTAAAACATAGCAACTGCCAAAATGTTTCAAACCTATTGGGAGAACATTGGTTTTTGATCTTGGACAGGTCGTCCTTCTCCAAAACTCCTTCATCCTTCCATAAAGGCTTGCTTATGCTTCCCAAAGATACTAAGTCCTCTGTTAATGTTAGCGTTTCCCAGATGAAGGAAGATTATTTAAAGTCATTCCATGTGTAAAGATTCACTGGTATTCTTTCCCAGACTTTCTAAAAGGAGAAGTCTTGGTTTCCAGATTCAAACATGAAGCGTACCATATTTGTTCTGCACAGACTTCTACAACTCATTTTATTTTTTCCAGGAAACTTCCTCTCCCACAAAGTAAATGAACTAGTGAATTCAAATAAAGTTCAGCAGTTTTATGTAAAAATAATAAACACCCTGAAATAATAAACCACATGTACACACAGAGTTACTTCTTCCTTTTTGCAGAATAGGTTGAATTGCAAAGATCTCTAAATGTACTTTGTGAAAGACTCCGAGGAAAAGAACCTGCTCTAAATTCTTTCATTTTCTCATGCTGCAGAGAGACCACATGATATTGGCTAAATTGGCACGTAACAGTGCAGTGGCTGACGTATCCAACACCCTTTTTTGTCTGTGCTGGATTTATTCCTTAATGAAAGCAGAAAGCTGGTCCAGCCTCTATTGGTGAAAACTGCAAAGGTAACCTGGAGCATGAATTATTTTTCCAGTCATTGGCAAAGAAAAGGCACTGTCTGTATTTTCTACATTAGTACACATAGGCAAGTGATAATTCAGAAGAAGTCATGCATCCATCAGTCAATATTTCCATGCCCTGAGAGTTATTGAAGTCACAGAATGATTTGTTGGGGGAGCAAATTTCTTTCAGTGTAGCAAACACAGTCTCATCTGATTACTTATGTTGCATGTACCTATTTGATCCAAGCTATTCTTCAAACGTGGCCTTAATCTTTAATTCTGTAGAAAATCAAACCAGAGTGGAGCCATTATACTCTCAGCATCCAGGCCACAGCAGCTTTTTCTTTGCAGCATTAATACAAACAAGTATGTGTCACTAATGATATATCTATAGTACCTTTAGACTTAACCTCTGCAGCCAACTACTTTTCTTTCTTTTCTAGGTTTATAGTCCTCAGAAATACCGTAATCAATAAACCCACTCCAACTATCAATCAGAAGTAAAGCAGGGGCTTCCCATTACCTCAGAGGCAGAGGATGTAGTTTTTCATGTATTCGTTATGCAATATTAGGGAAGAGCTATAATTATACTCTCCAGAGCTTGGAAAAGGGCATACAGAACAGCTCAGACAAGACTTTAAAGCTGCTGGCAGTACCTTCAGAAGCAGCAAAGCACTTCAACTTTTAAATCCAAACATCCACTTCAGTGGTATTGAAGCAGCTAATTCATTCAGCCTAACTCTGGTCCCACCTCAGCATCCTACTCTACCTTTGCAGATTACATGAGGTCACAACAAAACCAAAACCAGCTCCTGCTCCTGCTTGGTGCAGCTCTGCCACTGTCTGTGAGTTCAGACATCTGGCTTGCTGATGAGTTGTCACATCGGTCTTCTCCAATAGCAAAATAGAAGCATTTGACTCCTCAATTCTCTGTATGACCCTTCAGTAGCTGGTGGAACTTGATGAAGCTGGGGTGGGAGCACAGCAAGTTCCCTCTTTCCATAATGACCATAGAGATTATAGCAGAGATGGAAGTATTAGAATCCCAGACTCCCTAGTCACAGATCATCTACGGAAGAAAAACACCATAGGCAAGTGTCCAAGGTGGGGCAGAAAAGGCAGTGCTTTGCCTTGCATTGAGACGATTAAATGGTAAGTGACTGGCAGCTTCTATTTGTTATGAACTGAATCTCTCTTCAAGTCCCCATTTCTTGGCCTGTTCCTACCAAGAGTTCTATGAAAGTCAGAGCTTAGTGTAGGCTCTTGATTTTAATGGTGTCTATGAATCTACAGCATGTAAAGTTGAATCTGATCAAGCACAGATGCTCAGGAGAATTTCTATCTCCAACTGATTGTTAATCCTGAATCAATGTTGGGTATCCTACCCTTGTCTCCCTTCCTAAGTGGCCTAAACACTGGACCAATTAAATCCAAAACACGTCATCAGACCCATCTTAGTGAATTACTTCTGAAGGGCAGTGCTACAAGGCTGCTTTTCATAAACACTTCATTAAGCCCTAATGTGACTAATGCACTTCTTATTCATGTGTACTTAAATTTATTCTTTGAGCTGTTTGTAAATCTGTTTCGAGGCAACTAGAGTCAACAGCCTTCACACTGCTCTCACAGCCTCCCCTCATTATTATCACAGTACAGTTAGTTTCTTTTACTCTCCCACATTTTTACTTTGAAAAAATCATCTTTAATCTTTAGCTGAGAAGGTAGGTCACAAAATCACAAAATACTATATACCATTTTTTAGAAAAAGAATTTCTTTTAATGAAACAGAACAAGTGTTCTAGTTACCAAACATTCCTAAAATTATCCTCCTAATCAATATTGCACAAGCATTTTCAGCTACATCTCTTAGCCACTTCCATTAAGCTATGTGAAATGTAAAATAAGGGAATTCAGGAAAACTCTGAATGCAACAGTAATTATGGTGCTAAAACATGGACTCCATAACAAAAGCCTAACCAGATGTTAGCTGCGTCTTTACTGTTTAAGAAAATCTATTCAAATGCAAAAGTCAGCAGCAGCACTGAGCTCACGCTTTGCCTTTCCGCTCTCCCCACTCTTGTATCTCGGGATCTATTTTTAATGCTGATTCAGGTCAGTGCAGATTCATTCTGCTGTGGGGCTCTGGCAGTCCACAGGGCACTGCCTGGCCCACGCACTGCGTGGCAGAGGACCTTTGGTGATGGGGATCTTCACGCTCTGCTTATTGAAGAGCCTGGTTCACAGGGAGACTTGGAGGCTGTGCTCCACAGCTCCCTGCTGACACAGGCTGGGGCAGAGCCTGGGTTCCAGGTGTGCATGGGATGGGCAAGGGCTGTGGCTGTGCCTGCTCAGATGCAGACTTCTCCCATCACCACTGGTGGTACCACTTGCTCCCTCTGGAACATGCTCAGCAGCATGTTGGAGCCCTGTGATCACACCCATGGCACAGTGCAGCACTGGAGAGGCAGTGTGCTCATCCCCAGGAGGAAAGTCTCTGCACATTTAAAAGAAAGAAAATAACCCTCAACACTTTCCTGACTGAAGAAGTGAAGAACACCAACACCTCCCCTTCACCCCATCGATGAGTTCAAGTCCCAAGAACAGCTCTGTGAAGATTTTCAGCAGGAAGCCAATTACAACCAAAAGGGAAACCTTTCTCCGCAGATGTTGCCAAACTGGAGAACACATGGATGCATGAAAATTAGACTACACCAGCCTGTATGAGGCTCAGTGCCCACTCACACCAAAGGCCTTTGCAAACATGCCACTAGCTCCACCGCAGCCCCAGAAGAGTGATGGGTGACGCTGGGGAGCTGGGGAGCAGAGCCCGGGGATGATGTCTGGCAATTTGTGTGCTGCAGGGAGGGTGCCAAGCACCCCATGCAGCCGCAGAATCAATGCAGCCTCTGAAGCAGCGGGTGAGGGCCGGGTGATGCTGTCCCTGCACTTCTAGGGCTCAGTGCTGGGCTGCTGGCACATGTCCTATCCCCACCCCAGTGTGGAGGCACCGGGTGGCCTGAAATTCCTCTTTGAGACTTCCCCAGAACTGAGGCGAGGACTTCCAAGAAGTGTCAGCTGCCGCCGCCCTCGCTGGGTTTTGCTACGTGATTTAGCACCACCAGCAGCCGTGGCAGGCGCTGATGGGGAGGCTCTGTGGTGAGCTGCTCCCAGCAGAGGTGTAAGAACGCTTCAACACGGATGTTCTATGCACAACCCACCAGACCCCCCAGGCAAAGTGTGATCAGTGTCTGGTATCTTTGAAGACCAAGGGGTACTTAGGGGCTGTGTCTGCAGTGTGTGTTTCCAGCGACCCTGGATGCGACAAGGACCTGTCACTTCTTATGGGTGTCTTACATCAGAAGGACACACACCATCAGCAGAGATGAACAAGTGCTAGCACAGAGCTATTCTGACAGAGCAGGAAGGGGAGAGGAGCCTCTCCCCAGGGCCCGGGTTACCCAAGTTACCAGTGCAGCAATGTAGCTGGTAAACAAAATGCTCTCAATAAGCTTAATCCTCTGTTATTCTCTCTAAAACGCTCAAATTTTAACAGATCCTCTTATCAAAAATAAATAAAAATTTCCCCTTGGCGCCTTTGTTTCTGGAGATCATCTGCATTACCTTGACTCACTGGCTTGCAGTGCCACCCCAAGCCCTGTGATGAACCACTGATGCACATGGTTATCTAGGCCAGCAGATGTTGGATAAAAAAGAAACTTACCTTGATCTGAATAAGCTGCTGTGGCCGTGGGCATCAGTGGAAGCATGCTGATTTATACTCAGGGTGATCTGAGCAGGCTGGGTCTGCGCTGAACAGACAAGGCTGCACTGCAGGCTCTGGAAATGGGGATTTACATCTGCCCACGGTGGCTCTGCAAGTGTGATAAGGTTAGAGAGGAGATTGCCCAGCACACTGCTAAAACCTTGGGTTAACCTACTGTTCTTTCATCTGAAATATGGTGAATGCCCACCACAGAGCTCATGGTTTCGATAGTGATACAGCATCCCAGTCTGCCAGACATACAGACGGCCAGGCATGCACAGAGACAACAGACAGACAGACAGAGAGCTCCATCTGCCTCAGTGTATGAGCTGCCCCTGACAGTGCCGCTCTCCTAGAGGGGTGAGGTTTTCAGGTCAGCACCTACCTCCAGCAGCCAGCACCATAAAATGACAGTCCTGGCTCTGAGGGTGAGCCCCAAAGCCCCACTTCCTGTTTTAAGTATCTCTCAGTTTTAAACTTAACTGGCTCTGTTCCCAAGGAGCATCCTGCAGCACACGCTCACCTGCCTGATGTAGATTGTATTTCTTATTAAAGCTAAGCTCCCCTTCATCCAAAACCCAGAGAATTTATGAAGGAATTTTAAAACATCATGAACTGAAATATATTAGTTTAAAAAGTTTTGTATGCATCTTTTTGTACTTCCTGTAAAAGATTACATAAAGTTTTCAAATGAAATAATTTTGAACCAGAAGGTGACTTTCTCATAGAGAATATCAAAACAGTATACTTGAAACATTTAGTTTCTTTCTCAAGGAAGGGGGTGGTATTTCACATTTTGTTGAACTCACCTTGCTCCTACCTGGTGCTTCGATTTTGCCTCATCAGCATTTTGCAGCAGAAACTGGAGTTCATATTTTTATCAGCAGCCCCCAGCGCCTGTCTTTATCTTGATCATGTCAGCAACCACAGTGTGTATTGACAGGCTTACGGAACGTGAGAATTTTGGGCTGCTTCTCTGTGCTTGAGGTCTTTGCTGTGCATTTTATAAACTTGCTGAAAGTTAGACTCACAGTTGCTGATTCTGAAGGATACCGTTATTCTCAAGTAATGGCACACTGCTCTATCATGCAGATTGCTTCCTATGAATGCTTCCCCTTCACAAGAGGCCAGACTCAACAGCCCCAGACCTTTGGTGTGTTTGTGGCTTTGCAAGGTCAGAGAACCAATGAATGGTCACTGGAAAGGTGTGACTTGCTAATTTGGGTCAGGCTGCAACTTGTGTTGTACCCTTACATCTCTTGGTGCAGCTCTCCCCAGATAATTTGCAACTGGATCTCTCATAAATCCCAACCTGGAGCAGGCAAAGATGTGGAGATGAGATGGTTCTGCAGGTTGAGCACATGCCGGGGAGCAGACAAAACACAGGATGGTGAGAAAGGAAAAGAAACTCTTGGCATATCTTATAGAAGCACCACAAAAAGGTCTCTTCAGAGAATGAAAGATTTTGGAAAACAGTAAGAAATTTTATATTCAAAAGCAAGTACTGATTTTCTTTCTTTAAAAAAAAAAATATGCACAAGTCATATTCATCATATAACTTCCTCCAGTAAGGCCACATGCACCTTAATAAGCACTGGCAAAACACACAATGCTCACGTAGATGAAAAATTGTAGACACTTCTTCTCTCTCCAGCCTGTGTTAAAAGACACTGCTTTTCTACTGCATGCAAGCTACCAAGCATACTATTACCCTCACATAAAAACTCAGCACTTAGATTACAGGCATTTTAAAGATGCTCTTTCTCTCTCTCTTTTCTTTTGCTTACTTCAAAATGTCTGATACATGGAGGAGAGAGCAGGAGAGAAGTTGCTGCAATCTCTGTGTGGACATACACCAATAATAACATCTCTTTAAAAACCCATAATATGAAAAAAGAGATTTTGATTCTCTCTTTACAAGCCACTCTACAATGCAAAATTTGCATCCCACAGAAAGAAAACACTGAGGAGAGCACATTTCAGTGACTGCAATGCCAGCACAGTTAATGATGCTTGCAATTGCTTTCCCATTTTTATTTCCTCTGATGCTTAAAGATCCATGGAAGGTAAACCACACAGATTTTCATCTTCTGATCCTCCATTTGTCTAGCAACACTTCAGCCTGTGGCCCCTGCACAAGGTGGAGTCTTCCCGTGCTCCAGACACAGGGACACAGGCCAGTGTGGCATGGCCTTGGGTGTCCTGCATTTCCTCCAAGCACAACCACGGGCCACCTTGCCCTGTGCCCAGGAGCACCCTGCCCCAAACAGAGCTCTCCCTCTCCATGGTGTCACCAGGGTGAATAGTGAATCTTAAATTTTTTTTTTTTAAGGAAATGGCATAGCTTGGTAGAGTGCATTATTTGCCCTCCAGTTTGTTCACTAAAAGACACTACTGCCATTCATAGTTTTTTTAAAGTTCATGCTTAACTCAAGCCCCATTTAGTATGGGAAAAAATTTGGAGAAATCAGTGTTTCAGCATTTTTTAAGACAACACATATCAGAAGTTTACCTCACAAGCAATATAAATACACATAGGCTGTTTTACTAGAAAAAGAACCAAAAATTCTCAGCAAAGAGACTTTACCAGTAGAGGGAGAAAAGAAAAAGCAAAGTTTTTTTGAGCCAAGCCAAGATTTTCTTTTATTTTTTCATTGATTGTAAGAATTACAACAGAAGTATGGCTACAGAAAATATTAGGCAATAAAACTCACAATAAAGTTTACCACAGGGAAGTCATGAGGACTGAATATGGGTACCACCTGCTGCAGAAGTATTGTGAGATTTTCATAAGATTTCAGATTTTACACAAGAACAAGGAGCACACTGGCTGGGCTGGTGGCCAGGCTGCAGGCATTGGGTATTGGAGTCTGAGATGATGAACAGCTAACTTTGATCACAGTGACTGAGAATTCAGTTATTCAGAAAGATTAAACAGCTGAAGTTTTTATGGGTACCACAAAACTGTCAGCTGGGCTTGACTGTGGGAAATGAGAACAAAAGAAGTTTGGGAAGAGGGTCTGCTGAGGAATTCCCCCATCAGGACTTCTTTACAATTTAGTAACATGTGCAATTCATTGCTTACACACTGGAATTAATTTTCTCCAGAACTTGAAAGTTACAAGTCTGAAACACAAGAAGTTCACTGCAGTCCCAAACTCCTGAAGGTGCTTCTATAAGTCACCCTCTGCTATCACCTGGAGGCTGGAATTCCATCAAACGTTTATAAACTAAATGAAACTTTTTTCAGACTGATAATCTTTGCAAGCCTGAATAAGATTTGTATGTATTTATTTTATATTTAAAAAATCATTCTGGTGTATTTTAATCCTTGTAACTTTAAAAACGTTTTTATGAACAGGCTCACATTCATTTACATTTTCTGCCACGTGTTTCAGCATGCTGCAAGCCCCCCATTTGTGGGTAGAAATGATACATGTTCCCAACTATTGCAGAGAGATATATTTTATCCAGCAAGCTATATGACACCTCTGACAATCTGCCTTTTCAGATCTGTTTGCTTGACATGCTCTTCTTTTAAAGGGCAGTTTAATGATGCTCTGGAACTGCTGCTGTATTCCCCATCCGCTGAATTCAATTAACACAGCAGGTGGGCAGTCAAGATATTTTGACAACTATTCTTCCATCTCAGAACTATGTAGCATTTATATTCCAAAAGGTCTCAAATACTGACACGATAATTTGTAGTATCTTCAAATGCTTCTTTGTATGAGTTAAAATTTCAGAAAAACCTGGTCTTGCTACAGTCCTCAAAGCTCACAGTCAAAGGCAAAGCTGTGAACACTTTTTCAGCTCAAAGCCCTGCAACTGCATGTGATGACTTAAGCAGTGGAGTTCCCATCAGGTCTCTGGAAATGATTACAGGGTTTTTCATGTTGTCACCATGGAAGACAGTGAAAGTGTTAAATCAGCAGGATTTGAAGGATCAAATTCTTACCATTCATAGAAAATGGAACCACAATGTCTTCCTTCTGCAGCTGATGTATTTTAATGCTTCCCACATCCTAGCATCAGCTAAGCTGATGTTAAAAACAAGTTAAAAACAAAGATAGGTTTGCACAAACTTACCTGATGTAGTCAAACAAGGTACACAAGTGCTACCTGAAGCACAGTTCAGAAAATACTTCATATACTTCATATATATCTGGAAAGAAATACAGCTTTTCATATTTGGCAATATTATAGTTCTGTTTCTGGTGTGAGGTTTCTTTGGTTTTACTTTTTTTATTTAAACCACTGCTCCTCATCTGCACTTATTTCTGCAGTGTGGGACCAGATTCCACTGCTACAAAACTACAGCTGAGTTACTGTTACTGGATTAAATCTAGCTTGCTGTTTGAAAGAGCAAAACGTGGTGAAATAATGAGTATATTATTATTATTATTGCTATTGTTATCCTAATTTTGACAGTGTTTGTGTTGTACAAAATCAGAGAAAAGGATTGTTCCTGTCCTAAAGAACCCATAGGTTTAGAGTCTCAAGCTGCATCCCTTCCAGCTCATTGTCTGTTTCAAGGGTTATGCACTTTGCCTCTTGCAGGATCCTCCCACATACCTGAACCCTGCCTTTCCATTTCAGTGGTTAAACAGGTTGTGAGAAGGAGGCAAGCAAGTTGCCTGTGTGCATGCTTCAAGTTGCTGTTTCTCTAAGGACCTTCTTTCATCTCTAGATTCAGCTGACTACTGAAGCCAGAGTCCAGCAGACTGGGGGACACAGGAAACCCTAACGCAGGGACTGTATATAATCACTCTCAAAAGAACAGCACAGATTACAAGACAGTGTCATTACTATTCCGTAGCCAAAGGAAGTTTATTTTATGAAATTGCACCTTTTCACATCTAATAAACTATTAGAATCATTCATTCAAGACCAACACATGCAGCACAAAATCAAAACTATTATTTAAGGGCTGACACCAAGGATTTGAAAATCTGTTCATGTTACGACTGTATTTGAACAGACGACATTGTAACTGCCAGGCCCAAGTACACCTTAAATCTGAAATGTAATTTTTAAATAGTTGCCTCAATGCCATTTAATGAGAACATACTGGAGAATCATGGGAAAGAGTTAAGAGTCTGAATTAAAGTCTAGAGATTCAGAAAGGTACTGTACCAATACTGGCACTGTTATTGAGACACAATGATACTATACTGAGCTTCATGAAATTGCAAAAAAGTTACGTCACGTTAAATTCTGGTTTGTTATTTTCAGATACCAGAAATATAGTAAACCAAGAAATATTCTATATTGTTTCATTGAGATAAATGACAAAAAGTTTTATTCCCTGGATCACATATAAAAAATCTGATTAAAGTATTTATAAACTTTGTGCTTACATAGATAGTTTTAAAGTTTTTAATCATCCTACTTCCAGTATTCTAGCCAAAAAGCTTTCCCTCTTTTTTGAGAAAACAGCACAAGCACAGCCCAGAAAGTTTGTTAATTCTTTCTTTAATGAAGCGGGCTAGATATTCTTCCAGAGTAAAGATACAAAGCTCCACGACTAAATCAATACCCAGTCAAAATATGATACTGCTTTTGTGCAGTACCTACAACTGACATGACATGCAAGAGACTTTGAAGTAATAAATTACAGATGTGAGATACAGTACAACAGTCTCAGATCAGCAATCTTAATGCTGCATTAGTTTTCATCAGCAATTTGCAATGCTTATAATTTTTCTATCTGATTATTGTTATCCATGAACATTATGAGCAGATTGTTTCCGGAGAGTAAGAATAATCTTATATTTTAAATGACAATTTCTCTTTCAGTGTATTCTTAACATAACACAAAACAGGGTGATGATTTGAAATTTTATTTAACTTACAAAATTCTAACTTAATGAACATACTAAAATACTTTTAACTATCTCTGCACTATGATCAAATATCAGAGACAACATATTTGAGATGTGGAAGGACATGGTACAACCAAAGCAGATTCATTTACTGGAGTTACTCTGACCTTATTTGTATAATCATCTCTCTGCTGTTGAAGATTTTTATCGTATCCCATGGCATGATAGGCATTCAGCTCATTGGTATTCACTGATTCTTCTTAGAAACTCCTCAAATCTTTATATACTTTTACTACTGTTTTAAAATATGCAATATTAAAGATACAACTAAGTTACAAAAATAAAAAACCTGTACAAATCACACTCTTCCATTGGCAATGAGACTGTTCAAGAAAATAGCAACGTGATCCCTGAAACAACCCACTAGAACAGAAATCAAAAGACTGATGCTTAAAAAGAATAAAAAAGAAGTAAAAACATTTTCTCTTGCCAAACTACTGGAATCTTTGAAGGTTTATGTATCACAGAATATAAAACTTTTCTCTCTGTCCCCAGAATATGTCTTTCCTCTTTCCACAGGTACTTCTTGAACAGATTCCCCTTTGCTGGTAGTGCCACAAGCCTTGCTGAATAGGTTAAGGCTAGAAAAGCTTGAAAGACTTAAATGAATCAACATGGATCCCAATCCCCTGGCATCCATGCACACTCAGGGTAATAAAATAAACCTGGAGACAGGCATGCATGCTGAATTCTAAAGTGATTTTTTATGAAGCTTAAAATTAAACCAAAATAAACACCTCTCCAAAAAGTTATGCATTTGAGATCTTTCATCTAACTAGTCACCTGACTGTTTGCATCTGTTGCAGCGAGGTGTGATGCTATGCCTGCTCGTAACATTCTAGTATTTTAACACTTTACAAGGCACAAATATTCTCTGAACAACTACATGGTGGCTTTTGAACATGTAAGGATGGCAGCTACCATGTAATTACAGGACAATTAACTCTTCAGTTCAGTCACTGACACAGACCTTGTAAAATCTAAGACCAGCAAATTACATGTCACCTCATCTTTGGGATACAGTGCTTAATTTACAGTTACTGACTAAGCAGCAAATAACTACAATTTCATAACTTTGAACAAACACAAGCTTTGCCATGCAAATATGAAGTTGTTGCATGGTATAATGTATATGCATCTTTAAAGCAAATAATGCTTTTTCTTTTGCTGCTGTGACAGAGTGACATACTAACATTCCTTCCTCAAGCTAACTCGGCGCAGGTCCTGCAAGAGGAGTGGTCTACTCACCACCAGTTTTGTTCTGTGAACTCCAACAGAGGTTAAAGGGATCAGAGAGTACAAAACCCCCCCCTCATCTACTTGAGAAAAGCTGTTATTAAATGTACTATGTACTTGATGGGAAAGAAATACACTTTTCCATAGAAGAACAAGTTATAGAGTTAATTAGAAACTTTCTGTTGGTTAACGCTGCTGCACCATTATGTTTTTCTTGATTAGAAATATGGAAATCATATATAGGAATATATGTAAACAGAGTCTATAGAAAGTAATAGCAATGAGACATAAAGTGCTTTTAATTATGAACATTTCATTTCACTTTGCAACCTTCCCTGGTAAGTTATCATACTCGAGCTACCTTTAGTTCAACCAGCCCAGGGCTACACTATGAAACACTGTTATTTCCCTTGCACCTACTGTTTTAACTGTGGTAGTCTGAGTAAAATAAAAAAAATCATTCCAGGGAAGTAAAAGTAGGCAAAGATAAAGAGGGAAAGAGGTGAACTGGGAACTCTCAAGGGGCAAAAAGTAGACAAAGGCAAATAAGGCTCTGTTGTGTAGGTCCCCATTCTCAAGGAGTTTGTCACATAGTCTCCTGTAAGCACTGAGGAACAACTACACAAACCTCTGCCTTGAACACACCTCAGGCTATTGCTGGATGAAAATGATGAAACTAGGATTCCTCAAGGGAGAACAAACTTCCTACCAGGATTATGATTTTAATCTTTTTGATACTCATTCCCTACTTCTCTAATTACAGTCTCCGAAGAAACAGTACCCCTTCCTACTCAGAAGACCCAGTCAAGTATATTTTGTGAACGGACAATATTAAATCTAGCTTGTCTTTGCTGCTTCAGGTCTGCCAAGTATCTACACATTTCCATTAAGGTACCCAGCATATACTATTCTATGTTTTGGGAAAGCAACAGTTCTATTGTAACAAAGCTCCTAAGTAAGATAAGAGTATCATTAAGAATAACTGTATATTAGAACAGGGTTTCACTGGGTCTTTATTTAAGGCAGTTATTAAAACGTATGTATTATTTTTTAAAAGTAGGGGTTTTTTTTGTTTGTTTGACCTTTAATTTTAATTTAGACTTTTGGCAGCTGAAATGGGTTACCTTTACCTATTTTCTGTCCTTGTAATCCAAAGAACTATCCAGCCCGTGGAATCATAGAAATTTGAGCTGAGTTGTATTGACGGATTTCCCAAACTCTCCCAACCTGTTTCTTTAGATGTCCAGTGGGCTGACAATAGCAAAGTCAGAATCTTTGCTGTTATTACTACTGTCATCATCAGGGCTGGAGCTCAGGTTGCTGGAGGAGGCTGAAATGGAACCCATCAGAGGGTCAGAGAATATCAAAGAGGAACGAGATGGAGCTTCTGGTTTCACTGCTGCCTCCTTGTGTGCCTGAAGGGACTGCGCCGGCTCTGGGACAGCACTTTTACTTCTTTCCTCTTCTTTGGAAACCATAATGTAGTCATCAGCACCCTTGCCCTCACTAGTGCTCGCATCAGTTGTCATCTGTGAAAAAATGGCACAGGAAGCACTTAAAGTGAGTTCAGTGTTACCATGTAATGGGGCTTAAGGAGCATGTCAAGGGTATGGGAATGGGACAAAGGAATAATTATTATCCAAAAGTGGCAATGACCAATTAAAGGGAAAAATAAAGTGCATATTAACTTTGGATGACACAATTTGTTATTTCACAGAGTCACAGAATATTCTGAGCTGGAAGGGACCCACGACGATCATTGAGCCCAGCTCTTAAGTGAATGGCCCATATTGGAATCAAACCCACAACCGTGGCATTATTAGCACCATGCTCTGACCAACTGAGCTAATTTAAAAAAGGATAAAATGTAACACTCTAAAAATACATTTTTTGGTATAACAGTCTTACATGTCTCATCATCATAGTGCATTCATGTAGTGACCACAGCAGCCAAGCATCAAACACATACAGTACAGCTATGAAGATTTACTGTAGGTTTCTGTTGTATTTAGTGAAGTAGTTTTGAGAAATTTTTTGCTGGTTTGCATGTTTTGGAGATTATCAGGAGAATGGTTTGATATAAAATTTCCTAGTAAAACCCTGACCTGTGAAATCTGAACCACACATAGACCTGGTTTAGTGTGCACCAGTTTGGATTCAAAAGATCAGGGCTCCCAGAGCTTCCAGGGTTAGTGTTGTTGACTATTTCCTAACTCTTCCAGAAAATGAGGGTCTGGGAATCCCAATTCTGTCTGGTTAGACCTTGGGAAATATGTGTCCCTGAGCACTTTGGTAGCAGCTCAAGACCATGCATCAGTGCATCAGAAAACTCTATGAAGTCACAATCTTATATTCCATTATAACAGCCATATTCAGAATCCCAACTTTTCCAGTCAGAGCTATGTGTAATTAGAAAGGAAGACTGCCATACACACTAGACTGGGATTTCTCACTTGTTGACAACTGGCAGCCTTTCAGCTTGGTTGCAACCCAAATGAACAACACTTTGTTTCCTTCTGCAAGAGCTGCATTCAGCTCCCGCCTAGCTCTGTGTTCCTCTGGCAAGAACATGACTGCTTTCTTGGTTGCTTCCACACAGGTTTTTTTCAGAGTAGTAATGCAACCTGCCAAACAGCCGGTAGGTACAAGCATCCTGAAGTAGTGTGATGCCAAAACCAATGTATTTGATTACACGAATGCAAGAGTGAGAGAAAGGAGAAGTAGAGGGAAATGTGTATGTCCACGTTTGTGGCAAGGCAAGCCCTTCAGCTGTGACTCTTTCACAAAAAAAAAGAAAAAAAAGAAAAAAAAGAAAAAAAAGAAAAAAAAGAAAAAAAAGAAAAAAAGAAAAAAAGAAAAAAAAGAAAAAAGAAGTAAATTCATTTTGGGGTGAAAAAAAGATTATTGGTATTACAGAAAAAAAAGAAAGCAGTTACAGAAAAGAAAACCAGGAATAATCTGAAAGAGATAAAGGTGGACCTACAGCATGGTATATAAAATTGGAGTATGGAGGTCACCACAAGCATCAGCAAGCCACAACTGGAGTTACAGTATCCATGGCCTCCAGCAAAATTTATTTTGTAAAATTTGTTATTACAGCTGAAAATGATTTTCTTGCTCTGATTATTGATTATAGATCAGAATGTTCCTGAAAGGGTACTGTAGAGCAGCTCAGGAAGCAAAACCCACCTGTGATTATGAATGATTGTATGATGAAATGAGGGAGCTGGAAGTCTTTGGTTGTCATCTATACAGTCATTATAAATTATTAAAAGTCACAATCAAGATAAATGTCAGCTGAATGGGAAAAGATATTCAAATACAGAATTATGACCAAAATTTATATGAATAAAGATTCAAATATCTCCTTTTCTAGCAAATTTTGAAATATCATGTTTTAATAATTTATAGTTCTTGTGTGTTGTCTACAAGTATGCAGGTATAATAGTATTATATAGTTAGTATTACTATAGGTTGAGTAACATATAATATTCTGTTTGGTAATGAACTCATTTGAATACTTTATAATTTAAATGGAAATATCTTGAGCCCAGAGCATTGGTTAAAATTTCACCTGTCCCAATGTAAGAGAGTCATCACACTGATAGAAATTGACATATATTATTTTTGATACTAACTTGCTTTTCACAGAAGACTTAATAAAATTCCTATAAAACTCATCAGACTGGTTTTACAAAGATCAACAACTAGCCTTTGCTGAGTGTTATCAAAATTGATCTCCAGACCTCCTGATCCACTCAGAACCAGAGTAGTTCAAATGTCAAAAATTCCAAGCAGTTTCCATGAAGTTAAAACCACACAGATCTATCCCTACAAGGAGAGATACTTCACTGTTTAAACACTTCTGAGCTGAGACATAATTTGTTATTAATTAGCCTTTTGCTTTCATCTCGTCTCTTTGAAATGCTGTCTTCATGAGCTGTCAGTGAGTCAGCTGCTATCTCCAGGGGGCTGAGGACACAGGCAATACACTGTGGCTCAGCTCCATCAACACAGAATCACAGAATAGTTTGGGTTGGAAAGACCTTTAAAGGTCACATAGTCCAACTCCCACGGCAAGGCACAGGGACATCTTCAACTAGACCAGGTTGCTGGGATCCCTGTACAAATGGACCATCAGTGTTTCCAGGGATGGGGCATCCACCACCTCTCTGGGAAACCTGTTCCAGTGTCTCACACCATCCTCATTGTAAAAAAATGTCTTCCTTATATCTAGTCTAAATCAACCCTCTTTTAGTTCAAAACCATTGCCCCTTGTCCTGTTGCAACAGGCCCTGGTAAAAAATTTTTCTCCATCTCTCTTTTAAGCCCTTTCAGTACTGAATGGCCACAATTAGCTCTCCCTGGAGCCTTCTCTTCTCCAGGCTGAAAATCCCCAACCCTCTCAGTCTGTCTTCATAGGAGAAGTGTTCCAGCCCTCTGATTATCTTTGTCACACTCCTCTGGACTTGCTCCAACAGGCCTATGTCCTTCCTGTGCGGGGGAGCCCAGAGCTGGATGCAGTGCTGCAGGTGGGATTTCATGAGATGGGAGTAGAGGAGCAGAATCACCTCCCTTGATCTGCTGGCCACATTGCTTTGGATGCAGCCCAGGGTACAGTTGGATTTCTGGGCTTGAGTGCACATTTGGGATATGTCCAGCCTCTCATCCACCAGTACTCCCAAGTCCTTCTCAAGCAGGGCTGCTCTCAATCCTTAATCCTCCAGCCTCTATTGATACTTTTCTGAGAGCTCCAAATGCCATAGTCAAAATTTCAGCACTTTGTTCCCACCCCCTCACCCTGTAAAACAGAAACATACACTCCTCTAAACAACCACCGCCACATAATTCACCTGGCCTCTTTCCACACTTCTATTTAAAAGCTCTCAGGGAATGCAGTACTGTCTCATTTTTCAAAATTATACACTTTATTATTCCAAGCTATCAAGAATCCCTTATTTCAGTCCTCACAGCCCTCACACCTCCACCTTGCGTAGGGTGACACGGATCTTACTTAGTGAAACACTCGCCCAGCAAGATCAGTATTTTTGTCTCTGGCACTCCACAATTTCCTAAATTCTGCTTTCAAGAATGTGCTCTAGTGCAGTTAAAACAGCATCCTGCCCTTTAATAAAGGAAAGAAAACCACTCATCCCAATTTCTTGTTGTTACTGTAGAGCTTCTCAACGTTACTTTTCAGGCTACCCACACTTTTTGGTTTGGTTAAGGAGACCTACAGCTCACTGAAGTACCAGAGAAGCAGCAAAGCAGAGATATTGACCGCAAAATGCTATAAAAGGGCTTCCTGTAAATGTCTGCCTATCCCTAGCATACACTGGTATTTTGGAACTGATATTTCCAGAGGTAAAATACCTCCTTCCTTCTTCTTTTGCCTGTTTCTGTTTCAGGAAACTCATGCTGACGTGAAGCATGTTTTCTCCCATCTGCTGCCACTACTGAATAAATGAAAAATGACAGAATTATACTTCCAATAGCTTTGAAAGTTAACAACCTTACGCCCGTTGCCATATGGCTTCTCCAAACAATTTTTCCTGATGAATATCAGCTACTAGGACCAGGCTTATTTCATTTGCCTTCACACTGTGAATGAGTTAAAACTAACTGCAAGGATACAATTCAAGAAAGCTTAGAAGAACAGCAGCTCATTTTGCCTCCTTCTTTGAACAGACATAAAGGCAAGATAATGTGTTAATTATCATTCATTATTTAGCAACAGAAGCCTTCTGTTTGTCAACTGCATGCTGATACCAAAGCCAAACATTCCAAAAAATGCTTGATTTCTTTTAGCCTTTATCCTAATTTTTTGCATTTTTAATTTTGCAGCTTTCCTTTCTAAAGAGGGACTATATCCTTATCCTCATTTTGCAGAAAAGGATTTTGAGGCAAAAAAGAGGAAGAGCACTTTTAAAAAAGTGAAGATGATAAATAATTTATACTTACATAACAACCAAGCACAAAAGACTGGATTTTAATCTCAACTGCAGAATAGCTACACCTGTAACTGTTCCAGCTGTCCTAGAAAATACCTCTATAACTCCAGCAAAGAACAATCTCTACAGTACAAATCACACCAAATAGAGTTACAGGCATTACCAAAGTCACAGAAAATGCAAATACAGTAGAAATTTATTTAGCAGGAAATGCATTAAAATGCCTAGAAGTGGTTGTTTTTTAATCCCCCTGCAGCCCTCAGTAAGTACTCCCAGCATGACCCAGGGCACCGGTGCAGCCCGTTTTCTTCAGCAGAGATAAAAGCCTGGGCTGTGTCCTGGTTTGGACCAACAACTGACCCCATCAATTTAACAGTCTGATATCACAGTCCACTATTCTGCAGTTTTATTTTCCTGTGTTTGATTAAAAGGGGTCCAAAGCTCTCCTCTTTTTGTTTGATTTTAAGCATGGTGGTTAAAGACAAGGGGCTTGGAAGCAGCACAGACTAACTAGGGAGTAGTTAGACAGAGACAAACTATCCCTAATTAACTAACTAGGGATATTAACAGTCCTCCTGGCCTGCCATTTCTGCCACTAATCTTTTTTCTCTGTCAAAGGGGCTCATTACCATAATTGGAATTTCCAGAAGATAAGAGGAGAGGAGGCTAATCCATATGAATATACTGCACCTCAAAATGTAAACCATGCAGTGCTGATGTCTCATTAGTGCTCTGCAGCAGCTCAGCTTGTACAGCTTCTACTCACGCTGCTCATAGCTGACTTAGGAGCAGCCTTGAAACTGCAGGACCCATGGATGCCACTCATTTCCTGGGGCTGGATGTATATACCCTGATTACACACTGGGATAAGCCCACACCTCATTACACATCGCCCCAAACATTTCCACTGGAGAGAAACCTGTGCAGACCGGGCTTCACCTCCTCCACCCTCAATACTCAAAGAGTCCCAGCACCTCCATGATCCACGGTTTAGACCAAGGGTCTGCGTGCACACACACAACACACAGCTTGCTGCCATGTTATATGACATTCTACCTTCTAGTTTCTAGGAGTGAAAAATCACCAAAAACCTCATTATTTTCCATTTTGGGAAGAAAGCAAAAGCTACTTCGTATAAAATGCTAAGAGATCAAGGGCAAAAATAGGAGGCCATTATATGACCAGTCCAATATGCTGTATCACTTTAATCTATGGCTTTATTATGGCAGAAAGTAGTGATTGTAATGACAACAGATAAGCAAGCAATGGAAACTTTCTAGCAAAGCTTTGCTCTTTGCCATTACTGAGTGTAAAAAAATAAATCTTGGTATTGCCTCTAATACTGAAATACAATTAAAGTATTTTTTTTAACATAGAGTGTTCTAACTCAGAGGGATCGTGTGTCATTATGTGAAAATGAATAAATATTTCCGGTAGCTCCTAAGTAAACTTGTCAAAAGTAAACTGACTGGAGACTTGGTTAAACTTTGAGGTGATAGTGCTGCCACTGATTTATGAGAGTGAGTATCAGCAGTGGAGTGGCAGACTTAATAGAACTCCAACATGGAAATGAGCAGATATAAAAGTATTTATTTTTAAGATCACGTTTGAGTTGGACTGAGTCTTAGACAGAGAGGGCCCTTTGTCTATGAACTTGTCCTATGACTATATGCTTTGTATGTGAAAACATTGTTTACTGATTCAAGGAGAAAGTCAATACAATGAAGTAGAAGGTAAAAGCAACCTCCTTGCTATTTCCTTTTTGGCACTGGCCATGAATACACTGCAATGCAGTTAATCATATCTTACATAATGGGATCCTGGAGGACAAGGACAATGAGAATAATCATGTGGGAACATTTGGTATGGGAACATTTACCTGCAGTTTTTACATTTTTTTTGTAGGAAATTAATCTGTGATTCTGTGATTCAACAGTGTGAAAGAACTCCCCCCAAACACTGCCTAACACTTAAATATCTCTGTGTGGAGCATAAGGATACAATAAAAATAATTGATCAGAGTAGGACAGTAGCTAGAGATACACTTTTAACCCACTCTCCATATGGACCAGGAATGCTGGTGTGTCCTACGTAATGTCTGGACACGCTAGAGGAAATCTTCAAAGAGTGGAAGGGCATCAATGGCCTGCTTGAGATGTTTTTATTTTACCTGTTGTCCTGAGATGAACTGTTGCTTTGTCATGACAGATCCCTTTAGGGCATCACCTGCCCCCTTGTTCTGATTATTGGAACAGTAATGATCATCAGCAATAGTGATTTGCTCATTTTCTTCAGCTTCCAGCTGGCTCTGGTTGAAACGCAATGAACCTTTCAGGATATCCTTGATCTGTTGTTGAAAAGGAGGGGAAAGGATGTAAGTTAAAAATTGAGAGGAATTCTACATTTTCTAAAGCTCTGTGCAGATTGCTTTCATTCACCATTTCCCCGAAATATTTGCTTTGAAAAGATAGGAAGCAAGTCAATATTCATACCTACATTGCTTAAAGATATAAATAACAGTGAAATGTGGTTTTATTAGAGTCTGGAAAACAACTATCCAGGAATTGTAAAGAGAATAAAACTGTTAAGATTATTCCCTGCCTCATTACAGGTTTAACAGATGTCACATTGTTCCTCATAAAATGTATTTTGAGAGAGCAGAGGGCAGTATAATCAGAGCTACAGATGCTCAGCAGCATTCTCATTTTACGTACGTAGTATTTTTTCCTTTAATTCAGTGATGTTCAGGTGTTGTCACAATGAAATAATGAGGACACAGGCATAGTTATTGTCTAGCAAGTACATTTTGCATTAAGAAAAACGATAGCATGGCTTAAGTCCAGCACTTGGTGTTGCACTTCTTTAGTTTTGATTTGAGGCCTCCAAAACTTCCACAGGACCAAATACTGTGCAAGTTGTTTGAACTCTTTATAGCTGAGTTTTATTGTTACAAATAAAAGTACACCACAAGGTTTGATGCACCAGTAAAACAGCCACAAGACAAAACAGCAGTATACAAGAAGAATAAAATAGGAGAAAAAAAGAGAAGGGATTAATAGGTCTTAAGGGCACAAGAAGGTTGAGGTAAGCAGTAGCAGTACCTGCTTCAAACCAGCCAAGGAAACCAGAATTTCATCTTCTTTTTCCAAGCGTTCTTGCAAAATGACTTCCTGAATATTTCCTGTAACATCAAAAGAAAAGGTAAAGAGAGAAAACATCCTAAATAAACTCTAACCTGCTGTTACTTACTGCTGACTGATGCTTTCAAAACAAACTTCTGTGACCTGCAAACACAATTCTGTATCCAAACACAGAGACTGACAACGTTATTAGCTGCAGAGGCGTGGCCAGTCTGAGCCTGGCAGCGCTGACAGGAAGCCTCCAGCAATGCTCTGCTCCTGCAGCACCTCTGTTGCCCCTGTGTACCAAGCGAATCAGGCTACTACTGGCCCCTAGATGACCACACCAGCCTCTGTGTTACACACAGTTTTGAACTTGAGAATGCTTTGGAAAGAATTCAAAACCAGCTAGAGAAATCTGCTGCACCTCACAGAAGGGTTTCGGTAGAAGCACAGCAATCTTCACCTTGATCCCATGGCCACTGCAGATGCTAGAATACTCTTCTTTATAGAGGGACTATAAAAAGTTTCACTCCCTTTCCAATCTCTTCTTTTAGGTAAAAGACCAAGGGCTGAGCAAAACTTATTTGACAAAAGGAGCAGTGCAGTATCAACACTTCAGAAGCCTCTTGCCTTGCATACCCACAGTGTGGTCCTTCAAGGATGCCTTTTACTACCCTGGTATAGAGTGTTTGCAGGAAGACAACCCCAGGCAATGCTACAGTCCAACACAACCCAGAGAAACTGCAACTCCAATAACACTGCAGACTCTTTTAAACTATGTCAGATCATTGTCTGGCCTCCTAGCTCCCATTTTCCTCCTCTTTAAGAAAACAGCAAAGATTCCTAGTGACAGATTGGCAGAATGAGATGGTATCTGTCAATGGAAAAAGACACGATAATCCTTTGTGCCACTCCTGTCTTACATACACAGACTGAGCCCAAATCCCTCAGTGACACTCATTTGGGAAGAATGCTTTGCGGCTCATGAGTATCTGTATCCCAGGTACTTCACAATTAGAGCTTTATACCATTAATCCACACCTGCATTTCATTTGTTTGTTTGTAAAAACGTCCTGCATGTTCAGGGCCCAAACCAATGAAAAGCCAGAATGTTATAACAAATGATCCTTGTAACAGACAAGGACGAATATGATGACACTGCCAACTCTGACATAATATGAAGTTTCAAGTAAAAGCCCTGAGTAATTTGGTATGAGTTTTGTGTTTACAGAATAAATAGCAAAAGAATGAGATGTGGGAGACAGGACAAAAAGAGAGATTAGAAGTGGAGAGGTAGATTAAAAACCTGTGTATAAACACAAGTTTGAAATTGAGTTGGGGCCAGAAATCAGTAATGGGTATAAAGGAAGAATGGAAAGGGCAAAGAGGAGAAAGGATCCACCCCTAAGTATTAAATGAACTGCTAAAAAGCAATCTGAGACCTGGAAGGAATAAAAGAGGCTAGAGCCATGAAAGGCAATAGCTGACAAAAGTCAAGGTGATATGAACAAGGCCAAGAGCATCAGTGAAGGTACCACAACTCAGATCTGCATAAGCAGCCTACCTGAACAATGTGTGCTAAACAATGTGATCTGTGCTCACGTTATTTAGCACGTTATTTACTGTATTACAGTGGCAATGTCCTGCAGCACTGCTGTACAATTGTCAAATTGTTGCACAATTGAACGATGTCTAACAGAAAAACAGCACAGTCTAACATGAGAAAGACACTGCATTATGAAGGCCAGAAATAATAAAAAACCAGATCTTTCTGCAAATATGTAACATCTTGAATTGAGAAAACCCATAATTCAACATTTTACTTGCTTTTTTACTTTACATCTAAATTGTCTAGTCCTTCAATTCGATAAGTAAAATATATTCATATTTATTTTTAAAAGAATAACTTACATTCTGTTTTCCACTGTTTAACAAAGAATGTATGATTTCCTTCTTTTAAAAGGTTCAGAATTTGAAACATCAGAAGTCCAAAGTGTTCATAGGCAGGACACCCATGCTTGACCATAGCCTGAATCACTGAATTCAACTCTTTTCCATTTCTCAGCATTAGAAAGGAAAGCATTCCATAGCATTTGAGCCCCACGTAAATTAAACCATACACTGAAAACCTACAGCATGAATACCGAGTAGGCAGATGGACCAAGAAAATAATTCAAAACAAACCTCTAACCTGCTGAAGACTAAATGGAGGAAATCTAAAAAACTGGGACAAGAGCAAGAAAACAAAAGCTGAAAGGTATTCCACATGATGTGGAAATACTCTACTATTTTTACTGTTCTTCAGAGATGTTTTGTAAGTCAGTATTTAAAAAAAATGGAAAACAATCTATTATCATTACAAAACCAAGCTGTAACCATGTTTGAAGAGCCAGTATATTGAGAAATTTCTCAAAAGTTATGAAGGGAATATGATAGTTACCAAGCAGTAAAAATTAATAGAAATGTTTGTATCATCACATATTTACTTTAGCACGATTAATGCCAGATTTTAATATTAGTTTCAGAGGAAAAAGATTAGGAGGAAAAAGGTAGGAAATACAGTCAGTAAGTAGCAGCTGAGACATAAAGGCATAAATTGGGATGTCCTTCTCTAGTGCAATGAAACAGAAGCAAGTTGGAATTCCTTGTGGAATTGGCAATGAATCCTTTGCTTAAATACGTCCTTGAACTGCATATGGCTTCTAATCTGCTGCCCTCAACTCTTTTGAATGCAAAGTTTTTTAACTTTCAAATAAGTGGATCCCAAATTTACCACTGCTCATTCTTCTTCCCTGGCTAATGAGTATAAAGGAATTAAAAAAAAAAATCTTTAGATGAGAGAAGCATACAGGCATGCAGTGATTTTCCATGAGTGCCTCCTTGACCACATCCTTCTGCTGGGACCACCCTTTGAAAGCCACATGGACTGGAAGGAGAGGTGGGATGAAGAGAAGAGATGGCAAGAAACTTGGTATGTGCTCTGCAGCTGCTCTTCTGTGAATGTCTGTGCCAGGGTGGAGCATCCTCACTGGGGGGACTCTCATCCAAGCCTTTTCCCACTGCTGGGGGGACCTCACAGGGCAGTCAGTTGCAGAGATGAAGAGGGAAACCAAGCTCTCAAGTGCAGAAAAAAGCTTCTTATTTTATCTTTCTATATCTCACAAGATACCCTTGCAACTAGAACTACTTTAAAAGATACTATTTCAAGAGTGCTAGGAAGCATATTTGATATGATATTGCTCAGCTGAAGGACTTTTATTTTAAGCTGAGATGTATAATTTAATTACTCTTCCTTCACAGGAGATGTTACTGTACTTTGAGAGAAGTTCTTCATGTTTATGAATGAATTGGCCATGTACTGATTTTTTCCTTATCTGCTGCTCTATAGCAGTACCTTACAGTTGGTTTTTTTCCTTCTCCTTTTTGAAAACTTTTATTTTAATAAAAAAGTAATGCTATTTAAAAAACCCTGCAGATGTCAATTTGGAAGTGAAAACACCTTCTTACCTTTAAAAAACCCCCACTGATACAATGAATCAAACAAACCGATTATGTGATTTCTGTTATTATTCAAAACTTAGCCCAGTTTGATTATGTGCTATAAATATCCATCTATTGGGATAGCTGTTGTTATTCAAATGTTATCAGAATTCTATGGTACATAGAAAACTAAGGTTAAGGTCAGATATTCCTGACTGCCTTGTTTGGTTTTTTTCCTTTCTTTCAAGATTTCATTTAGCTGATGCCAAATGTTTTCTGCAGAAAAAGACAATATTTCTTTATTCAATTCAGTTCTTAGTAGAGGAAAACAAAAAGAGAATTTTGCAACTTCTCACCTGGTGTTCAGAGCACTGCTGCGAGATGTATGAGATACCAGACAAGCATTGCAAGACTGGATTTGTTTCAAAATAGTGCTAACAAACGTCTGACTATCACAAAATGAACTGTCGTACCCTGACTGTGATCCTGACTAAGCCTCCCAAATACTGCAGCTGTAAAACCAGTTGTTCTCTTCAGAAGTCAGCAACATTATCCACTTAGATGGATGCCCTCAAACCAGATTCACAACTCAAAGGATGCCTTTTATATAATGGGTTAGAATTAATTTGGGTACTTATTCTTAAATGAGCAGACTCGTTTAAGTTTGATAAATACTAGATCAGTAAATCAATAATTACTTCCTGAGTGAGACTGTGATCAGCTGCCTTGATATACCTTAAATCCAACTACCACTACAGAGCAGGAACATGCAAATGATCGCATTCATGTTAGTCTTTTCTCCAAATATGGAGAAACACTGTAGCAGGTAGTGATTTTCTTAGCAACAGTTGAAATAGCTAAAAATTAAGATGAAATATATTTTGCATTTCTTGCTCTTATAGCTATGGCAAATTGTGAATCACTTTACATGCAATCTCACTGTAGAAGTAATCTTTTAAAAAAACAAGATTTCTAATTCCTTCCCCTAAATTAGTTGCTAAATTTTAAACTGAAGACATGCTATCACCCTCTCTAGAGTGATGAAAGAGGAAAAGCATCCACAGCAGTTCCTAGTAGGAAAATTGGAGAAAGCTTATACTCTCTGATGACTGAAATGCTCCATATTGCATGATGGGGTGAGCAGTCACTGCTGAGTTCCCAAACCAGGAAAGGGGTTATTCAAAATTTTCCTCTGAATGTGGAAAAGCTGTTAGGCTTGGCGTAATTATTTTAGAGGCTTATTAAACAAAGTAACTTCCACTGAAAATTTTGCTTGCATTCAATACAGATTATGCAAGAAACCTACCCAGAGCTGCACTAAATGAATGGGAAAACTTGTCTGCTGTAGACAAGGTCCCCTCGAGCATCTCTTCATGCCCATCCATCCAGAAGACAGATCTGCACCTCTTCCCTTCCACTGAGGAGGTGGGAGACAAACACCCTGCCAGATGAAGGCACAAAACAGACTTGACATAAAATCAGATGGATGTGGAGAAAACCAAACACAGAAATA
>VYZT01000635.1:63283-123112 GCA_013400735.1 Pomatostomus ruficeps
AAACCAAACACAGAAATATTTTTAACGCCCTTGTTCTCTGAGGTTCTTTGTTTTCTCCCGCCCTGCTGCCTTTTTGCAGCGCATCTCTCTCCTAATGATTTCTATTTTAAGCTGGTCTCCGTGGGGCCTTTCCAGGAAGATGACTCCTGCTGAGAGGAGCTAACTTGAAATAGCTGCAAGCTGTATTACGAATGCTGCTTTCCTACTACGAGCTCCTGATCAATGACTTGTGAACAAGCAACAGTGCCAGAGTCATGTTCAATCGACTGTTTTCACCCCTGCTTTTCACTACTGAGAAGAGAGCTCAAACTCAGAATGCAAAAATACCTTCTCACTTCCGTTGTAGGCAGGAGAGAACTGAGGGTATCACTACACCTCCTTATTTTTCTAAAAGAGGAAAGCCAAAAAAATCCCAGTGTTCCCATATATGTCAAGGCACAGCCAACTATCTGGACTCATATTCCAGTACTTTTGTGTTACTGTCTTTATGAAATCAGAGTTTACAGAAAATGTTTCCATCATTCCCTGCACACTATACTAGTGATAGCAAGACTGCCTTTTCAAGAATATTAGAGGGCTGGAAGGACAGACTGGGACTTTAGCTTCTGATAATAAATTTTTCTCTCTTTTCACAACAAATGCTGCTTTCCTACCTCAACTTGGTCTGACTGAGCAGGAAAATGAACTCTTTCCTTAAAACTTGATGGAAAATCTAGACCTTGAAAATGGTTTGTGACCTTTCTAGAAAGACTATGCTGTATGACATAGTGATATTGCTGTTTAATAATGCAGCTCAGGATGTTTCCAACTACTGCATTATCCTTCCAGCATTAAAAATACAAATGAGAGGAGTTAAATTCCCTTCTAAAACAATAGTGATTGTGATCTAAGTGTTGATGAAGGCAACACTGCTAAGTAGCTTAATTTTCATTTACCTATCTCACTGTGAATGTCAACACTCATAGTAACAATTACACATATTGAAAGCATCACTTAGCAACATTTGAGTCTTAAAGAAATTCAATATCCTAAAATCCTAAAGTAAAAAATTATCTGTGAAACACTGCATTTTTAAAAATATTTATTTGAACATAAAAGATGTATTTATACAGGGTTGAATATAAGTGATGTATTTATACTTCTGATTCATGTGTTGTGTGGAGCAACAACACTTTATCAATATCTGAAGTGTGGTAATGCTTGTGACATCAGAGAAATATACAGTAAAAAGTTCCCAATCATCAGCTCATAGCAAGGCACAGAATTGCAGATGTCCAGAGAAGGAGATTGGTAGGGTCATGAAGTCATTTTGTTCATCCCTTGCTCAAAGACACGATCAGCTCTTAGCTGTGAACTCTAATTTACACACAGCAAGCAGAGTATGCTTAACATATACCTTACATTGGCATATTTATGGAATTAATGGGGAAACTAACAATTCAGCCATACAACAATTTAGCTTCTGCTAAGGCTTTATTCCTTTAAAGCTGGAACTGGAAGAGAAACCACTCTCTAAGAGATGTTGGAAAGGAAAGGGTGGATTGTCAGTGTCAATATGAGGGAGACGCTCATCGAGCAGCGGGAAGGAAGCAACGGGAATTCACTGAGAGCTGCAGGGAAAGCTGTTAATCAGGTAATGAGGGGGTGTGTAAGACTCATTATTTTAATCTCCTTTTCACCCAGACTACTGGGATGAAAGAATCTGTAGGTCCCTACTATAGCTGGACTTTCAGGACTGGCACAATTGTTACAGAAAGAAAGTAGGCTCTCTCTCCATTGAACCAGATGTTTTTGACTGTAAGAGCTACCCTTAAGTGAGAAAAAGATGGTTAAAATTCATAGAACATGAAGAATTACACTTTTATTCTTCATATATATATATATACACGTATATATATATCTCTAACATGACCAAAAGTGACAGTCTGAAAGTTAGTCTATACAACAAATACTTGTTCTATACTACGGTATACAAAAAATACTTGTTTCCCAGTAAACATTCCTAGTATTTGATTTAATAAATTTACTAACGTTCTTTCTTTACATGCTGGTTTTTATAGGTTACTTTACATCATTATTCCTAACCAAATACAGCAATCCCCTTAGACTCATGGGCCTGTGTTTGATGTGGCCTTTTTTACTGTAGCACTTCTAATCACACTGGATTTATAAACCATGGATTATTTTATTTATGTCCCAAGCATAAGAGAACTCATTTAATGCATCTACTTCCTCAACAAATGTTGAAATATTTCATTTCAGCACAGGGCAGCAAAATAACTTCCATTTCATTTTATCCTTACAAAAATGTCATAACCTTTTATCTCATCACATGACGCATAAAACAAAAATTCAGTACTATCTTGCAGACATTTAACAACCACTGTGTCCAGATCTGTACTGGGCAGTATGTCAGTCCCTAAATACTGAGCACTAAATCAATTTTCTCCTCTCCTTTCCCCACTGTAAATGATCCTTATAATAATATTCATCCTTATAATAACTGTACTGACTGTTAAAAGAGGGACGATTGAAATCAGTCTCACTAAACCTTTAAAGGTGCTATTTCACACAACAACTAAAATTATACTAGCAACTATATCCTCTTTTTATTCCTTTATTTTAACATTTTTTCTTCCTTGCTCATGGTGTTTGCAATAATCACAGTGAAAAGGTGGCTTGGAACTGTTTTTAGGAAGTCTTCCAAATAATATTTGTCTGGGAGATGTCAGGAAGTGCTAGTGAATCTTTACAAGTGCCAGCACTGCTTGATGTTTGTGGCAGGGACATATCCTGTGATCCCATCCAAAGAACTCTCAAAAGATTGGCTTTCATTTTTCTTCTTACAAAGATGCCATAACTTCTGGGCATTTTGTAAATACATACAGTTTTTTACAGGCTCTCTATGCAGGCTGAGAGCTGACATGCCATTCCCATGGCAGGATGCTGGTGGTGTTCAGAAGAATGGGAGAGGAAAACTTCACTTCTCCACATCCCTTCCATAATCCACAATGGAGGCGCAGACTGGAATACTGGTGAAGAACACAGCAACATATTGCAGATAGCAGGAGTGAAACTGGAAAATGCACCAAAAGGAAAGCCAACAGCCCTGCATGGGTAGCGCAGAAAGGGATTTATTTGCTTTGGCTTAGTGAAGCCATGATGCTTAAGCATAAACTTACTAGACGTGGGTCAGAGCTAAGAGGTTTTTGTGATGTTGCCTCCAAGACAAGAAGTGATTTAAAAACCTGGATATTGAGCAACATATTTCTGAGACCCACCTGAATCTCTCTCTGGCAGCTGGTTCAAGTTAAGCAGTAACAGTATGAAGGTGAAGTTAATAAAACCAGGCAGACTTATGTTTCCTCTGTATAACTGGGTACCTTCGCAGGTATTTCCAGGGTGCTGTGCAGAACCCTTTGAGCAAACTCTTTGCAGAGCTGGTATGAATCCTCAGGGCTTATTAGCTGAGGCTCTATGCAGTGAGAAAGCAGTTAAATTGCTTCTGAATCTCAGCTAGCTGGGGAAGCAACCTTCTGCATTTCCATAGTGCTGCCCTTAAGCAAAAGCAAGTGTGGAATGACCTTAGTTTCTCTACTTTTATAACCTGATAAATTGCCCATCAAAAAAAAATAGTTTCTATATAAAGATCTCCATATCCAAGTTAATACTGAACCAATGTTCCTTTAAATTGCCTCTCATGAAAAGGACTTCCTGTGCTACATGTGTAATTATTTGGTAAACTTTCCCACACTTAGAGGTCTGAAACTATGTCTCTGTTGGAAACAAATGGTAGGTTCTTGTGTCTCAGATAATGGTGATGGATTGGTTCCTGTCCCATATAAAGAGACAACACTTTAAAATTCAGCACTTTTCTCTCTGGAACAAAACTGGCAAGTTAACAAAGAACCTCCACAATCTCTCATATTGGTACTTGCCTATGCAGGGCTGATACTTCTCCAGGGCTTCAATTTACTTTCTGTTAAGAAGCTGCACTTTAATTGTGGGCCAGTGTGGACACGGTAAAAAACCTTCAAGATCGGTGTCAGATGACAGTGCCATTAGCTGGTGTCACCTGAACTGCCATTTAACAGTGCTTGCTTGGCTTGAGCCTGGAATGTACCAAAGTTTTTCTCTTTGAGACCCCCCAAACCGATTTCACGTTGAACCAACACCTCAAACTCAGTCCCATGTCCAATGTGAAGGACAAGAGAGGAATCTCCCAGCCCATACTGTAGGGCCCTCTGTGTGCTGTTTGTGTACGTGTCTCTTAGACAAATTTTTCATGATCTACTCTAAGACATCAGACAGATGTCACATTTACCAGTTACCAGGAAAAATCTTTTTCTGAATGTGCTTGCTAGCTTGATGCTTTTATTTTCACAGAGTGAAAGAAAGGAGGAAACAATCAAAATTCTTCAAAAAAGATGTAACATTATGACAAGTAATAATATTGTAATACTTAAATGGTGTATTACGGCTTTCTGAATCATTGAGCCTTGAGGAATTTATGTGCACTAACAGTAGAGTATCTCCCAGAAGGAAAAATGCTAAAGAACATTCCCATATTTCTGAAATCACCAGTGACAATATTATTTCCTGAAAAAGGCCAGTGTTTGTGAGAAGGCAACATCAAGAAAATGTATCTGTGATGATGCTGGAGCAGTGATAGCTGTGGCAACTATACTTTTTCACTAGCAGTAAGTAATATTCTGCATTTATTTTGTGAACAAAGCCACATGACAGGTTTACACATCTGGATGTATCTTCATTGCAATAATGAAAACATTGAACACAGAATTTTTTTTTAAAAGCTATGACAAGCTTGTGAAAACAGATGAAAACAGCAGTAAAATCTGCTTCCTGGTATTGCCATTTTACATACTTAAATTTCAACATTTGTCCTTGGAGGTGTTCAAAGAAATTTCCCCTTAGCAGTACTCCAGTGGTTAAGGGACAGAGGGAAGAAAAGTAAGGCTCTTTTCAGTACACAGCCCTAAGACAGAGACAAAGATCACAGAATGACTTTCCTCCATTTTAATAATGAAACCCCTATTTCTAATTTCTACCCATAGCGCTAAGTAGCAATATTTCAGAACCATCATTCATCCCCATGGTAACATGCCCTGATATTACAAGCAGTTAATTATGTCGTTGCCACATTGTAGACTGTGGGGTTTATTTACAGAAGGAGATAAACATTTAATGAAAGCATCTTTGAATATATGAACAAAATAAAAACTGCCATTCTATCCCTCATATTCAAATCAGGATAGATAATTTCATGGTTATTTTGATAATTTCTCAGCTATAACCCATCATCTCTCTCACGAAGTAACTGCACCTGACAGTCATCTGGATCCCCCTTGTAAGGGAAAGAACCTGAGAAAAGACAGCCAAAAAATCCTCAGCTGTCTCACTATAAACCACAAGAAGAATATTCTGTAACTGTTTGACATTGTGATAATTTTGTGGCAAATGATCAGTGGATATGCATTTCTATAAGCCTGAACTGATACAGTTTTGTTATAAAGTGACCTGTAAATGCAATGCATCATACAGGAAAACGAATACTGGTTGAGTAATAGCATCTGAAAAGAAAGGTTTACAACATCAATCTAAAGAAAAGGGAGGTTTTTAAGAATAAACAGCTTAAATTTTATCAAATTTAAAAGGCAGGCCTGACTGCTTGACTGACATTCATAATTCATAAAAATGTTGGCTAACTCTTTGCTGAAAAAATTAGTTCTGTAAGGCTCCTCAGCTTTTATATATCTGCATGGTTTTATCAACAATTTAGACAACTATTAAATATATGATGGGTATGCCTGCAGTTAGAAGGGCAGAAGAAAAGAGAGTATGTCACAGTCACCTGAATTATTCAGCTAAAAAGCCAAACGGCAAGAAGTGAATTTTAATACCATCAAATACAAGGAACACATGCGGAAATAAACATTTCCTGATTTTACCCACAGGATAAATGCCTCTGTTTAGAAAGCTGTGATTCACCAAATTTTAAAGGCCATACCATATTATCACCTCAAATGATCACTGTATCAAAGAGCCCTAATGTGATGCTGAATTAAAAATGTTTAAAAACAGCAATGCCACAGGAGTAGAGAGATGACCTTCCCCATGCTAAGCAACCACTTTGCGGGGCCTAGTGCTGGTACAGCATATCCTGATATGATTAACCCACTTGAAAAGACATGAAAATTCTGAAGAATTCAAAGGAAGACCACAAAAATGATCAGGTCTAAAAAGTAACCTACATGAAATGTAGGATTCTACTTCGCAAAGACAGTATTGAGAGATTACTTAATCACTGTGTATAGATAAGTTAAACAAGGATTTTCAACTTTTTCTATTAAAAATGTTACATGAGCCAATAGCTGGGTTATGAAGTCAGAAAAATTCAGTCCCAGAGGAAGAAGTAATATCCTTGAAGTTAAGTGTTCTGACAGTTTACAAGAGGAGTGATTTAACTCATCTGCTCTGCAGTGTCTGAAACAAAGCAATTTTCATGGGTAAAAGGATATCTGGGGGAGAATCAGATCAGGTGCTGTAGCAGCCCCTGCTAAGTCTTCCCTTTAGAAATGACCAGATATGCTCTTGAGTTTTATTTTGCTGCCCTTCTCTGAAGCCCTAAGCAGTGTATGGACACTGGAGATAATCCTCAGGGGGTATTCTGTGATGTTACAGAGAATCCATTGTCTTGCACAGCCTGCTGGCATGTGCTGCATGGACAGACAGATCTCAGGTCAGACGGGATTTTGCACATCAGCAAGAATCCTGGTGGGTTTTTTTCCTGCCTTCACATGGATCATCTGCTGGCTGATTTGAGGATACCTAAGCTCATCACTTTGCTACAAATGCAGAGGCTGTGAAGGGTGGTGGTGTCTCTGTCTCTCCTGTGCTCTGTTTATCACTCATAACTGTTAATCTCTATAGGATATAAACACATTAGTGTAAGACAAATGTACAAAGTTAATAGTCCATGATGTTGACAAGACATGCAGGAATATTGTGAAGAAGTACAGGGAGTAGACCTGGAAGAGAGAAGGCTGCCAGGCTCTGAGAGCATTGCAGGGGTGCAGCAACGCACCCAGCACACCCTGCAGCCAAAGCTGTATAAGGGATGGCTTTCCCTGTCCTGTGGGGGTAACAAACCACTCCACCACGCTCCTGGGAGACTACTGGCCCTAAATGTTTTTGTTTCCAATACATTTGGGAAAAAGAATTTAATACCTGGATATGATCACAGCTCTTCTGCTTTCAGTTCATGAATTCAGTGCTGAAAGGCAGACTGCTTCAAGGAGCTTTGTCTGGGTTTATTCTGATCTCTGGTGCAGCTACAGCTGGTGAAATGTTTGTACTTGGAACTGATACCCTTGCTAAACACTCCTTGTCTTCTTTCCCAGAGGAAAGAAACTTCAGCTTTTCTTCTTGACACTGCAATCTTTTCCCCATCATTTCAGTAGCTAATAATTTATCCCTTTGCTTGCTTCTAATCTCATCATTACTCATATGCCTTCCCAAAAGCAATACAATACGTCAGACTAAAGCTTTTGGGGTTAGAGGTTTAGACTTGGCTTTTCAAGGCTGTGATTCCCAACTTTCAAGCAATACAATATTTATAACTTTTCCTAGGCTTATAACAGTGGCTAGTAAAACACCCACATAAAAGAAAATACATATACAATATGGCTTTCACATCTGAACCTTCTGACCTGGAAAACTTAGATATCACATGCTTAGTTCTACCCACTGAAATATTCAACTTTAATTTATTTTGCTAAGATATTGCAGGCCATAAATAGATCTTAAAATTATTGCAGTTTTGTCCTGATTTCTCAACAATACTGCTTCTTCATATAAGTAAATACACTAACATTTAGAGTTTAGTTCAACACAGTTTAAAAATACCACTTTTATCAAAATCTGGTTAAACATATTTACACTTGATCTGAGTGAAGCTTTTTGTTTACTTTCTCTGATTTGTCCTGGCAATATGTAAGTAGAATTTTAGATTGGAGTATTTGCTGATTCTGTTCCCAATGTATTGACTTTTATATTACTATATTTCTTCTGATCTGAGACAAATATTACAAACTAGCCAGCCTATAGTAACACATTTTAACATATCAAAGGTTTATCATAGATTATGAAGATGTTACATTTAATGAAAGTCTATGAATCTTATACAACTATCGCTGCACACATCAAGTATCACTGTGGGACTGTTGAACTGCAAGTTCAAGTCTGTAAGTTCACATGGTTTGAGCTCCAACAAGTCTCTTACAATACAAGAAATCAAAGGCATCTGTGTGAAAATGCCTCTACTTCTTAGTATCATCAGTGGCTTTCCTACTCCCAGGTGTAAAAGTATGACAGAATAAAGAGAGCGGCTGGCAGCATCTGATAGAACAACTAAGTACATCAATTCAATCTTCATCAGGGCTTATAAAACAATATGCACTGTACTACATAAATATTGTTTTAGTTCTAATACAAACATTGAAAGAGCCTTTGCAAAGATTTACAGGTTAATACAAGGTACTGCACTTACCAAGATGCGTGTTCATCATTTTTGCACAATATTTGCACATGGCTTCCAAATCGTTTAGCTGTCCTTGTAGGAATGAAATCTGGGCCTCTAATTCCTCTTCCTACAATTAAGAGATTATTAGCATTAAAACCCCCCAAATCTCCATAATGCAGAGTAAAAGTAGTAGCTTAATCCTTGACATGCTTAGACCTCTTTTACCTTTTTCTATTCCTTTGTTCTTGGAAAATTTTGTCATTTCATGGAAATAGGGTTTGGTTTTAATATTTCAGTGTTTACTAGTACTACTCTTTTTCCATCTAAAGAGTTAAACAAAAATCTGTCTACATTGACCTCAGAAAGATTAACATTTCAGAATTCTTTTCTAGACCAGCTACCTGTGCCAACACAGTACCACACCAATGGCTGAAAAAACTCGCCAAATGAGAAACAGTCTGGTTTTTTTTTCCAGAGTAATTTCCTTTGAAATTAAAAAAAAAAAAGCTATTCCTTTGAAACCTTATTTTGTATTTCGAGACATATATTTCATGAGACCTAATATCGCATCTTAAGAATGCATTACTGCCATATATTTTGGCATACTTATTTTTGCAACACATCATCCTCTATCTGTACTTAATCTCTCCACTTCTATGCACAGCCAACTTCACTTTCAGACACGATCTTACATAATGTTTAGGTAAAAACTATTTTTAACACACATATTATAAAGCAGTTACTCTAAATTATCAAGTTATATTAAAAAATATGCAGCAAGTGTAATTTGAAATAGGAATTTATAAAAATTTATTTCAAGGACTAGGAAGCATAAGTATCCAGACATTTGCCCTGTCTAAGCAATGGGAACTACCTCAGCTAAGAATTCCTCTTTGAGTGTGTTTGTTTGCTGGTTTATAAATCCATCCAGTCTTGACTTTGAAGACCATCCAGCAGAGGAGGGTCACCACTCCTTTGGAAAAATTCCTTCAAAGCTAAGTCACAAACAGTATTAAGCAGGTTTTTGTTTAAGAATGCAATTGAATTGATACTCAGAGAAAGCCAAAGTAACTTTATAGCCTCCTGTTTTTCTTAGGAGCTTTGTAGTTCTGTCACAGTCTTGTTTGATGGAGATCACTGAGCATTAGAGTCTGAATTACTTTTCAAATGAAATAAAACCAAAACTGATCAGCAAGAGTAAATAGAATGAGTCAGTCTTGATTTGCAGATACAAGTGATCTTAATCTCCATCAGAAACCAAGTCAGAGCCAAGTAAAGGAAACTTCACACTAATATATTATACATCCAAAAGCAATTGATGAATAAAAAGCAATGTGACTGTAGCATTTGAAAGATGTAGCAGTATCACTTTTTGCTTACATGCTTTTTCCTTACACCTAATGGATATAAAACATTTTTTCCTTGCTATTTCTTTATATTATATACTGTCACCTTTTTCTTCTTTTCCTCATACTTTGACCTCTTAGACCTCAGAGGGATTGATTTTATTTGCCAATTTATAGTTGCTGAGTGACCTCATTCAAAGTCTGCAGTTCTGTCACAGCCTATACAAGCATATCTGCATTGACATTTCTATTCAAGTGATGTTCCTGCAGAAGACCTTCTTCTAGTACAAACAGCTATTGACTGCAAGAAATAATGTGCCAGAAATTTTAAACTGCCATGGCACTGCAAGTGCAGCTGTAAGATAGGGAAAGGTGACAATATTTGAGTATTCTACTATAAAATAACACAATCAAATTCTAAAATCATTAGCCAGTAATTGAACCCCAGTTTATCTCTGACAGGTGAATAAGAAAATTTAACTTCTTGTAATAAATATTTCCATGTCTCACAGACTATTTTTTTCCTTATTCATAGGTGAGAACTGCAGTAAATTGATCTTAAAATGCTTTTGGACAGCTGAATCCACCCAAACAGATTCTGAAACTGACCTTTTCAGTTATTTACCAGTACTCTTCTTTTGGCAAGTGAGAGCAGTGCTAAGTAAACTACATCCCCCGTCCTTTCCGCTTGCTGGGATCCAGCATGGGGAGCAGCAGTGCCCAGCAGACCCAGCAGGCACAAAGGAGGGAGCTGTGGTCAGGGGGTCACAGACAGTGCAAGAGGTCTCCTTTCCAAGTGGGAAATCTTGCACAAGGCTGAACTTACTTGGAGTTCCTGGCTTATCTGGCGCCCGTGGGAAGGGCACCGAGGAGTGCTGGCAGTGGTATGTGCAGATAAGCAGGAGAGTCAACTTGGCACTTGACACGCGAGAGACCCAGGGCTTTTTGCACAATCAGACAACACCCAAATGGTGATGACTTGCTACAAGGCGTAACTCCCGCCTCTGCTGTCCCCAGTGGTGCTGTGACAACCTCTGTGCAGACTCTGAGAGTGACCTCCCTGATGGGGGGTTTGCTCTGTTGTAGCTCCCTAGCCGCAGGTGTGGAGGTGTAAGAAGAGGCAGGTGTGTTTTATTGCACTGGGGTGACTGACAGGTGATTGACAAGAACTTTCCAGGTGTAAAACTTCATGCGACAGACAGGAAAGGTGCAAATAAGGCAAGACACAGTGGGAAGAAGACATCCACTTCTAAGAAGGAGGGAACTGTAAACCTGTGACTTCTGGTAGCAGGTTATTCATGCATAAACCAGAGACAGGGTGATATGAAACCATTTTAGTTCAAAAGTGACTGTAGGGTTCCTGGGCAAGGGCGAAGGGGACAGGAACCCTGGTGGTGTTTCTCTTCAATCCTATGGCAAAAGGGAGAGCCTGGAGAGCAGCAGGTGTACCAGGGAGACCACACATGGTTACATACTTGGTGGCATTAGCTGGGCTTCAACTATTTTGCTTGTGGCACTCAGTTTGATGAGGACAGACAACTTAGAGAACAGGTCTACCTGGCAAAGACAGGGAAGAAATCTTTGTGAACAGACGTACTAATCTAGGGGGGAGGACTTTGCCACAGAACAGGGACCTAACCCAGAAATACAGGAGGAATCAGCACATACAGACAAGGTAGGGAGAAGGTCCACTTGGCTGAGTAAGGAGCTTCTTAATGAACTAAAATGGGAAAAGCACATATGGAGGTGGAAATGGAGAGCACATGTGTGGAAACAATGACAGGAAACAAAGGACAGGCACACAATCATTGTTTGGGCACATGAACAAAACTAGGAAGGACAAAACCCATCTGGAGCAAAAATTAATGGGGGACATTAAGGGGTAACAAGAAGGAATTTTACAACTATGCAGAGCAGCAAAAGAAGATTCAGGGAAAATGTAGGCCTGTTGCTTTACTAAGGGAGATAAGACAATGACAGATGATACAGAATGGCTGCAGCACTCGAATCGATTTTTGCTTCTCACTTTTTAGGCCAACTCTGTCCCCAGACTCCTGCATATACTGTCTGGGAAGGAAAGGAAGGCTATTGAGGGGGCAGGGTCATAAGCTGGTGAATACCTGAAGAAGCAGTGTGTTCAAATACATGGGACCACATGGGATATACTTATGGGTGCTGAAAAAACTGACAGGGTGATTGCAACACCCCTGGCTACTACCTGTGAGAAATCACTGCTATTACAGAACACCCTTGATGGCTGCAGAAAGGTTAATTTTACATACATACTAAAGAAGAGTGAGGAGGATTATCTAAGGAAGTATACAATGGTTGTCCTCACCTTAGTCCTTGGAAAAATCGTGGAGCATGTCCTCTTGGAATCAATTTCCAACATGTAAAGGACAAGACAATAATCAAGAAAAGTCAACAAGGATTTACCAAGAGCAAATCATGCTTGACCAACCTGGTTGCCCACTACGATGACATGACTGGGCATGCAGATGAAGGGAAGGAAGTGAATGCAATGGATTTTTCTTTAGTTAGGATTTTGACACTTATTTCCAAAAGCATCATCCTTTATAATATAACGAAGTATGGGCTGAATGAAAGGACTGTAGGTGGGCTGGATTGTTCAGAATCTCAAGCTTAAAGAACAGAGTCAATAGCTTGATGTCCAGCTGATGTTTGGAAATGAGCACAGTAACAAATGGACTGCTATGAAGACACTGTTCAGTATCTTCAACAGCCCAGATAAAGAGACAGAATGAACACTCAGTAGATTTTCAGATGACACAAAATTGGGAGATGTGGTTGCTGTGCTGACTGGTAGAACTTCAACTCACAAACACCATGAGACACGGGATGCCTAGGCAAGAGAAGCCTTTTTGAGGTTTCTGTTTTAGAAATTTTCATAAGTGCAAAATCCTGCACCTGAGGAGAAAAATCCCAATGCACCAGTGCAGACAGGGAAGGAACCTTTTGTTTCAGATCTGCTGAAAAGGATATGGAGGCTACAGTGGCTGTTGAGCTGTTTTAAATAAAGTTCTCTTATCATGAATAACATAAACAGTTGCACTGGGCTACATTCTGAGCAATGTGGTCAGCAGATCCGGGGAAGTCTTTACACCCCTCTCTATTCAGTGCTTGTGAGCCCTCCCCTTTAATAATGCTTTGGGCCTGCAGTTCAAGGACACTGAGGAACAGGACAGGGCCCAGTGCAGGGCTTCCATGAAGGCTACAGGTCTGGAGGAGAGGCTGTAGGAGCAGCACTTGTTTATTTTGGTGAAGAGGAGCTCAAGGGGTATCTACTGGGAGCCTCCATCTACATGAAGTGACAAAAATGATGGAATCAAACTCTTCACAGATGATATAGAAGACACTATGGCCCAAACCTGTCCCTTGGAAGGTTCAAATTGGTCATTACGAAAATATTCTTCATTAGAAGAGCAGTGCAGCACTGGAAGAGGTTACCTACAGAAGAGGTAGTTTCTATTCAAAGTCACTGACCTAACCCAATGCTAGTAATTGTCTTGTTCCACGCAGCAGCTTAAGCAGAAGTCTCTTCTATACAACATTTCTAAGACTAGTCTTTTCACAGTACCTGTCTAAGATTGCCCTGTACAGGTAAGCAGCACAATCACAAAGCCCCTCAAGAAAAAAGACCTTTTTTCGGTATTCTAATGCCAAATTCTTTAGCAGTATTACAGAAAACAACTGATTTATAGCCAGCGTAGTGCAGATGCTCTCAACGCAGTATACACTGCACTTTCCTCTTAAGTGCAAGCTTTTCATTGTGCTAATAAAATGAGCAGTCTGGATATCATTTTTATTTTGTGTACATACAGCAGTGCTGATTTGATCTCTCTTATGCATGAAGAGACTTATAAATTCTGACAAAGTAAATCAGGAGAAATCCAATATGGCCTGAGCCAACCTTTCAGCTGAAACTGCCGTTTCAGCTGATCTGACACACACAGCACCAGAAACATGTGCATAGCGATTCCAACTCATTCAACCAAAATACAAAATCAGTGTCAATTTACCAAACAACATGTCCTATAAAGCTCAATGTTTTCTAATATTGGGAGCTGCATTATGAGGAAAAGAAGCAAATCAAGCAGTAAATCGAACTAAGGAATCACTGCACCAGACATGGGAGACCAAGATCTGCAAATTTACGTATGCAATCTTGCAGAAAAACAACTTAATACTTTCTGAAAATTCAGGCCCAGGGTTCTCAAAAAACTTACAAACCTTCAACCTTGCAAATGATGTAGAGCCTTACAGATTACCATTAACATCTGGAACTGGACTGACAAGGAAGTAGTTTATTTGTGATGCTATATTGATTTACATTTCACTAACAATATAAGGCAGGCTAGAATTTATGTCTGCAGTCAAAGCAAGATTCTATTTGAGTGTCTTCATATACACATCTCTATCCTCCTGGTTTGGGCAAGACTGAATCTGCAAAAAACTGGTCCTACATTTACATTTGTCTTTCTTCTTATCCACATATAAAACTTTGCTTACATTGTTACATTTCCTTTTTTTCTTTTGCCATGAGAACTTATGAACCCTTATGATTAATTTTTTGACATTTCTTTGCTATTTTACACTATACAGTTCTGGTACTCTCCATTTGTCCAAAGCTTGTTCTTCTGTTTTTATTACCCTTCCTTTCATCTATCTTCTCACCTTTACAAAGACAGCTATGGAAATAAATTTTTTATATCCTTCCTTCTCTCCTGAGCTCATAATGAGATCAGCAATGACTTTCCCATGCTCGGTTTTTCACCAAATTTTACTGTATCAGAAAAACAGCTGTGAATAACTGAAAGAGGCCAGCATAGTCAAGAACAGAAAGTTTTACAGTTTCAACATTGTAATCCTATCCTTTTACAGCTCACGGCTTTACAAGCTGCAAAATGGTTTGCAGACCTGGGTAAGGGCACTGGAATTTGGTATCTTTTACAAGGTCTGATGACATTTAGAAGAAGCCACTCTTTCTCAAAATTGTTTTTATCAGTTTAAACAATTTTTCTCTCAAATACATGACATGTAGCTTAACACAGAAGTATGGAAAACAGGGAATACAAACCCGGAAAATCAGAACTGTAATGCCTTTCTTTCACAATACCATTCCATCTTCAGTCTTACTATTCAGTAAATGAAAGAATATTTGTACTTTTGTCTGTTTTACCCATGTAGGAAAGTCAAGGAAAAGCAAACTCTGTTGTCAAAGCTTGCAACAATGTATGTCCAAGCATTTCATTCAAGAATGCTTAGAATGGCAAAATTCCATTCATCTTAAATCTGAATCCTGAATAAGAATTAACTTGGCAGCACTACCAAGTGCTAAGTGCAGTGGAAAAGAAACTATCTTCAAAGAGAAGAGTATTTAAAGGTATTTAAGGTATTTAAGCAGTAATGCTGAAATTAAAACATAAAAAAAAGAAGTGACAGAACTGAGCTGGCAGAAGAGCTGAGTCTTCCTGGGGTCTGTTCTGATGCTGGTCAATGATGGGTTGGGTGAAGTGTAGAGAAAACAGAATATGATGATATAAACATGTAACAGTACTGCCCAGAATACTCTTCCAGACTACACAGATTTTCACATCAGTGATGTCTTGAGCTAGAGGTGCTGTGGTTTATTTTGTTTGCTTGTTTGTTTTTTCCTGTAGTTAATAGCTACTTTTCTTATATTAATTTCCCCAGTCACATTTTCAGTTTTTTCAGTATTCATAGTAAGGGCACTCAGGAAACATCCCACAGCTCTTGGCAAATTGGCAGGGCAAATCACAAAACAATTTTGATGAGGTATCAAAACATTCAGAGGAAAATAATGGGAAAAATGAGATTGATACATGAAAATTCTGAAGTCAGGGACTTGCTAAGACTTACCAGTACTTTAGTTCTTATTCATAAATTATACACAGAGTATACTTTTTGGAGGTTGGTAGCAGTTCACAAGTCAAACAAGACTCAGATGCAAGGCATAAATTGCTTTCTCATTTAATTTTAAGCAAATTCCCCTGGAGTAAAAAGCAGTGGCTACTCTTTCCATTTTGTGAGAATTTATTTCATTTTCTAATCTAAGAATTAAATACAAGATTTAACTTTATAGTCTTGAATATCTGACAGCTGAATGTTGGTTGACAACTCCATAATTTTTTTATATTCTATGCCAGCCACAGAATAGTCTACAGCATATGCTGACATTTAAACCAGAAACCCCTGTTTCTGAGCACTGAACTACACGCAGTGGAACTTAACCCAAACTTTTAATTTATTTTATTTATGAATTTAACTTATCTGTTATCTAGCTGTATCACTCACAGTCCCTCATGAGGACCAAGGCCTTGCTCTGCTGGGTGCTGTACAAACATAAAGAAAAATCCCGCTTCTCTGAAGGACTTCGCAGTGTAAGCCAAGAGACAACAGATGGCTGGAGACACACATATGGGGAGGACATGGAAACAATATGGCTATATTAGTCAGTCTTCTAGACATGGCTTCAGCATGGAGCCAAACTGTTGTGGATGAAAAGGTAGAATTTTTAAGAGAGTTTTCATAAAGCATTTACTGTGCAGATGTTTAGAGAAAGCTTCTTCTGTGTGAAAGGGGCTATGAAATGATTAGATGGAAGTGCACCAAGCACATCAGAGTCAGGGCTGAAATGGATATTGTCACTTTTACATTGAGAATTTGGGTAGTTGTGAAATTTGTGCACAGAATGGAACTTTGTGGATATTAATATATTACCCAGGAAGGACATAAAGAAGTTCAGACACTGCCTTCATATACTAATTGCTGTAAAAGTAGAAGTTATGTATTGATTTCCTGTGCTGAACCATTATCTGACAGTATTTATATGTCCATGTGCTAATTGAAATATCCCCATGCTTAATATATTTCCAAATAACTTTACTAATGTTTTGTGTTTTTCACATCTTCGCAACTGCCTAGTTTTTATTAATTTGGATATACTTTCATCAATGTTAAACATTTTAAGCACAGTACTTTCAGCTAAGTCCTACAAACTTGTGTTTTGTTTGTTTAGACTGTATTCACAGCAAACATGAACCATGTTGTACTTTATACCATTTTAACTCCTGCTCATGCTTTTTCTTTTTGCATCATTTTAAGTCAGACTGCTATTCCAGTGTGGTATGAGATAGCTTAAGTAGGAATGTCTTTCTTCCCTTTTTTCTCTTCTATTCTTTAAAATTTGTCTCAATTTCACTAGTGTAGTATAGTGCTAGTAAGCATTGTTGCTCAGACTTTATACTTACTGATAGTTACATACTTACTTCAGCACTTTCCTAGATCAGAACCCTTAAAGCACAAACAGGTTCTCTGTCAGATTACTAAGGAAATAGTGATGTAGTTATCTACCTTAAAGAAGGATAAGGGGAACACAAACCAACTCTACAGAAACCTTTTTTTTTTTTTGGTAATCTCTTTTCTCCTCTGTCTTATCATTAATTTGACCTGTCACTTTCCAATTTTGCTTTCTGGTAGTGCTGTATATCTCAAAATACATCAGGAGACATCAGAGTAAGCACAAATGAATTAGGCAAACAGTAATCCTAGAAGTCTAGGTTCCAAACATGGTGCTGTCAAAGTTAAAACACTTCAGAGTACAATGCATCCTCTTCTGCTCAAAGAAGTAAATTCAGAAGAGTAATTACCTGTTTGAGAACCTGAAACAGAAATGCCACTGCCAAATCTTTTGTGAACATATGTCTGTGACAACCCCCTGAAAGGGGTGGGGGGAATGGGACTGAAAAAAAAAAAGAAAAGAAAACGAAAACGAAGGAAAGGTCAACAAAATATCCACTGTGACTCCTAGGAGCCAAGCTAAATCAGGTCAGGTACCAACACAACAACAACAACAAATTATTTGGTTCAGAAGGCTCTGATTGAAAACAAGTATCAAAGACAAGAAAGGAATTTTACAATACAGATAAAAATGTTCAACTAGAATGAGACCAAGACAAATCTGCCAATAAATTAAAATGCTAGAAGGCATTCACCTGCAAAGGCACATATTTTTGGGCATTAGTACAATCCTTACTTCCTCTGTGTGCTTTCTGTAACAACACAGTAAGGGATAGCATCTCCTGATGCTTGTCCAAGCTATGCACACATAAACAGAACCAACAGAATATTAATAAAGGATTAAAGGAATAAGCCCTTCTGTACCTCACATTCCCCCTCAAAATAAAGAACAAGCCCCAACAAAACTGAAAGGGGCTGCAACTCAGAGTCTGAATTACCAATGACCCAGGAACTGTTTTCCAGCATTCTAGAGTTAGCATTTTTTGAGGAGACCCACACTTCCTGAAGTGCAAGAGAAATGATGGTTTTCATACTGTTTTTACATTTGAATACGGGTGACATCCATGCACATATGTATTTTACTGCATTTTGTATCTGTAGCTTTCCTGAAATATAAGAAATATAAGAATTTGTGATCAATTATTTCTCCTCTTCTTCCAAACTAGAATAACTCTCCTCTTCCTTGCCCCCTAGTTTTAGGAGTTTACATGTTTATTTATTATTGTTTACAAATAAAGAATATTTATTTACAATCCACATTTATTTATAAACTCTACTAAGATTGGTGACTTTGAGGCAACATAGCTGTTTTATTGCACCAATGTATGATTATCAATTTATTTGATTTGCTGTCTCTTAAAACAAAGCTAAAAATATATAGAAATTTGGAAGAAAATGAAAGATGGTGCCTCAAAGGATCTCCCTACACCCTGGCAGATATATTTAATTTCAATTAAAGTCCTGAAAATAGCTGAAACTCTGGCTAACAGCTTCTAATCACCAGGTCCTGCTGTTGAATTTCCATCTTAAACAGTTCAAAGTCAATTTGCCAGTGTCATGCTGTGGGAATCAGCTCAGTTTGCCACATCCCACTTTGCCTGGAGACATTAGTGGCAAAGGACCACGGGCCTGGAAATTTCCCAAGGCAGCTCCTACTGTCAAACCTATTATTGGAACAGCTTCCAGGTGCACCAACCTCCCTGTTCAGAGCTAGAAATCAGCAACTGTACTACTCGAGCACGAGAAGGACTTGTTTTCATCTAACCTGGGTACATTTTCCTCTTAAAAATATTCCACTTCTATGGTCAGACAATTTTTCCTTAGCAGGAAGATGGGGAAGGATAAATACAACTAATGGAGAAAGCTCCTGCCTGGAGACAGAGAAAGCAGGGATGGAAAGAAACCTCTTCTGCAAGCAGACATAGGACACGGGAGACTTATCGACCTGCTGCCTGCACAAGTCCCCCTGCTGCCACTGCACCGTGGGACTGCCAAGAGACAGTTCAAAAATGAAACCCATAAAAATCTCCAAGATCCATGGAATGCAAAAAGCTGTGGATAACTCGTTGTGGATGGGTAGGCACTGAGCAGCCAAGAAAATAGGTAGTATTCCACTTGGTAAGGGAATAGATAAGAACAGAAAGAGCTGTAGGGTACTAGAAATTATCCTTTTGAACAGAGATGCTAATAAAAGGCTTCTCTCAGTGCTGCTGTTGAGATTGTTGATTTAAGAATATTGGAAAATTTCTTCATAAATAATAAAACTGATACATTAATTTAGATGGTATGGCTGTAAGCATTTTGGAAATAGTTATAAATAAACACATAGGCAAATAAGAATCCAATTTGCTGCATTACGTTTCATTCTCACATCTCAGGGACTTTCTGCCCATCTGTTACATGCATTGCTGGCCTTTAAGACTGCATAAGCCCACTGTGGCAAATGTAAGAGGAATGTGAACAGGGAAACAGCCTCACCATTTTATGGTTTTTGAGTGCTCTGAAACAATGTGGCAAGTATTGCTGAGTGCATATGGGGATGGTTAGGGACCTGGAATGATTAATACATAGATATTCTGAAATGAATTAAAGTTCATGCTCCATGCTTCAGTATTATAATACTAACATATTTGCTTGAACCTTACTGAAAGACTTGATTAGGTGTGATGTACTTACATAATTATGCTTCTTGATTTTGCTGCCTGAATAAGCTTTTTAATACACACACAGCTCAACATACTCAGTCCTTTATGAAGGACTCTCAAAGTACATCCTTTGTTAAACTCATACTCATTTAAATTCTTTTTAAGCATCAGTTGCAAAACAGTTTCACTAAATCTTCCTCTGGACAGGCTGGATGTATTTGACCTTTGCTATGATTCTTAACATGTTTGAGGATGTAGACCAGAGCAGGATTATTTATTTAAGGGTTTTAGGTTCTCTAATTTTTCAGTTTAAGGAATGTAAAACTTAAGCATAGTGATTATGTAGGGGCTGTATTTATACACCATTTATACTAACTACATTGTTAAAAGAACAGAAGTCTTGTTGTTTTTATAGGGAATTGTTTGATTTAACAAAACACAGACAAAAATAAGAATCGAGCTATTAAATGCATGGCCACAACCTATTCCAGTGGGGAAAGAATCTTCCAAACACAGAAACCCTTTCTGCTCAAAAAACTCCCAAATGAAACAAAAGCCTGGTTTAGAGGCATGTGTCTCATCCACATCCATGTTTTTGTTGAGAGTTCAGTGCAGGTCTCTCAGCCCTGCATGGAAATGGACAGTAATTTCATGGTGTTATCTTAAAAGAGCAGGATGAAGAGATGAAATTCCCACTGAAAAGGAAAATGGGGCAGCTCAAGCTACCAACACAGACCCTCTGATATGTTTTTCTTTGCCACTGGGATGCTGAAACATTAACTTCATGATTAATGTACAGAAGAGGATGGACAGAGCAAGTACCTGCTGCTGGTAGCACGATTGCTGTGAAGTGGAGCATCACACTTGTTGTGTCCTAAGTCACTTTGATCCTTTTGTAAACATTGCTGATGTTCTCATTCATTCACGATTTGGGTAATTTTTAAATTCTTTCTGCCAGTTTCAAGGGCTGCCCAATAATTTTTAAATTTTAAATTTTTAAAACTACAACAAGTTCTTACTGCCTCTTTTTCAAGTGGTATCATCCTGCTTCTGTGCAGAAGTTACTGGAAAGTATCATTCAGCTACATGTATCTGAATCTTTGGTACCAGAGAAAGACAAGTTTACATTGACATTTTTAAAATCTTCCAAATGGCCCCACAGGTCTGTTCTGTATACATGTTTATTGCTCGTAATATGACAGAAAAAGCACTGCAGAGCCACTTGGGTTTTTATTCATCTTTTTTTTATCTAAGCAGTTAACTTCCTGTTTTTATCACAGTACAGCTTCTTTTCCCTGAAATGAATCACTCCAAAAAAGATAAGGAGCTCTAGGATTCAAAGCTGCCACTCAGGCATACAGCTGTTGCTTTACTAAATTATAAGAAACTTGCAAGTATTTCTAATAGAAACTATAAAAGGCAACTTATTTTTTCTTCTACTGTTTACAGCTCTTTCATTTGAGTTACAGGATGTTGTGTGAGCCAGAGGAAGGCAACCAAGAAAAGAACCATACTTCCAAAATATCTCAGAGGTTTTTCTACGAACTCTGTTCACGTGACCTGTCAGCATCTGAAAATTAATATTCTTTTCATCTAACTCTAAAATTAGACAAGCACTGAAGTATTAAATAAATTCATTTTTTAGGTGTCTGAATTGGCCTGTCACATCACAATAAGGAAGACATATGTCCTCCAGTATTAACTACAGTTAAACATAAAGGCACTAAAGTATTTTAAACTTAACGGAGTTGGGAATAATCAACATGTCTTTAACTTCAGGCTTGACAAATCCAATATACTGATCAAGGAATTGGCTGATGTACACAGACAAACTAACTTATTCTGGGCACATTTTATGACGCTTAATGTACAAAGGACATTTCATCATAGCATTTGTACTTCCAAATAAACGTTTGTCATTGGTAAGTATGAACTGACAAGTATTTTGCTTAAAACGCTGTAAAGAAATTTTAAAAGTAACAGTCAGGCAAAAGATAGATGGTAATAAAAAACATCTCCAAGATGTGTACCATGCACAAAAGGCATGTTCTTCTTCAAAGGAATTTTTGCATACATGGTTTTCTTTTTGTGGTTGTCTAGTATTTATTTTATTATCTCTTTGGTTTTCATATACTACTTCTACTTGAGCAGAACTGTCAAGTTGGTATGCTTAAATTCAGGTTCTTAAATCAGTAGAGCAGATGCCTATTTAATTGAAAATAATGGCATACATTAATTTTCTAACCTGTAGGGGTACTCATAACTAACTTCAAATCAGTCACACTAGCTGTGTAAATCACAGACAGTAACAGTTGTTTATACATGCTTGTGGGGACAATAGCATATGTTGTCAAATTTGATTTAATTAAAAAGTCTGTGCAATCAAACCAGCATGATGCATGACACTTCTGTTCAGGATATTTTTGCTAAGAAATGAGGATTCTGATTGACCGTGCTTGCAAATTATTTCAGTAAAGAAAATAAACTCCTCCAGATTTTCCTTAGAAACGTTTCCTTCTTGGGAATTTTTTAACTAATGTATTTTCCAAATGGGTAATCTGATTTTTCTTAAGTTGAAACCTTTTTATGTAGAAATTTACTTATTAAAAGACTAATTTACTTATTAAAAGTTTCTCCAAATCAAAACTTTATTTTCAGTCAAATCCACATTTTCCTATTTTTTTTCTTCTTTTTAATGAAAGTTTTAAAAATGTTTATATTTTTTGACTCAGAAGTTTCGTCTCTGGCACATCTCTATGTCTGAAGGCAATTTACAGAATATTCTGCCAGAAACTGGGACCAGCAAACCATATTTGTCATAATCAACATCTAAGCAGCTTTCTTTGCTACTTGCTAAAAAGAGAGGTAGACTTTCTTTAATGGTTGCTGGAGGCATAAATGAAACATAATGAAAAATAAATGGACCACAAATGCACCCTATTTCACAACTCCACTGAAAAGCAGAGGGCACTAGGCAGGCTAGGAGAGGAAATTTTGTACAACTTTATTCCAGCAAGACTGAACCATTCAGTAGATAGTGGGCATTAGAGTGCATTACAGATTAAAAATTCCTGTGTTTGTTTATGGGATGACAGCTCCAGAAACTGCTGCTTAAGTTATTCCCGTCAGAAAACCACAAAGGATACAAAGGAGGAGGAAACCATCTCAATGCTGGGCACAAAACAGGCTTCCAAACCCATTTGGTGGACCTCACAATAACATACAGCTTTGTGCCACTCAACAGTAACGTGAGAAACATCAGCATGCCATGGGCTGCCAAAACGTGATCTGCATTCAGCCCTGAGGCTGTAGATTAATTTCTCTAACTAAATAAACAGGGGACATCTGTTTCTGGTAACAGAAATAAAAAATCCACCCCACTGATCTTTGCATCTGAGGGGAAAAAAATATGTAGAAGAATAAATATAACCCAAATGTCACTACCTTAAGAAGTCCTTAGCATAAGAAATGGACACATTTTATTCCTGGAGGCAATGAAACAAGTTAAGTATCAATTTTGATCATAACTCACAGATAAAGCTCAACTTGTTGGACCGGCTTTAGCAAAGAAAGAATTTAGACATGTCACATTCCTCTGTGAGAGTTTATCCACTCACAGAACCCCAGAATGGTTGAGGTTGAAAGGGATCTCAGAAGCTCATCTTGCCCACGCCCATGCTCAAGAAGGGCCACCTAGAACGGCTGGCTGCCTGGGATTAGTGTTCAGATGGCTTCTGGGTATCTCCAAGGACAGAGAATCCACAATCTACCTGGGCAACCTATGCCAGTGCTCAGTGACTCAAGAGCAAAAAGATCTTTCCTTGATCAGACAGAGCCTCCTGTGCTGCAGCTGGTGCCCATTGCCTCAGGTTCTGTCACTGGGCAGCACTGAACAGAGCCTGGCTCTGTTCTCTTTGCATCCTCCCTCCAGATCCACATTGGAGAGATCCCCTCTGAGCCTTCTCTTCCAGGCTGAACAGTCCCAGCTCTCAGCCTTTTCCTACAGGAGAGATGCTCTGGTCCCTTCATCAGCTTTGTGGCCCTTTGCTGGACTTCCTGCAGTATGCCCACGTCTCCTTTGTACTGGGGAGCCCGGCACTGGACACAGCACTCCAGGTGCAATCTGTGACAATGACATCCCTGTTCATCCCGTGACACTATTACAGCAATGTCCTCTGGCCTGTGAAAATGACTTACTTTAACTGTATGTTAAAGGACGTATTTTTACATATGCAATCCATTTCCACTTTGCTTGGAAAGGGTTTTTATTAGAAATACAGGGATGAAGAGAAAATGGATTGTCTTTCATCTGCCACACCAAGAATAACTGATTTTAAAATAATCTTTTTATAAAGAGATTGATACATGGCAATGTTCCAGCAAAGGTGTTTTTCCTAATACTTAACAACATAATCTGTATAATTATTAGATTAAAAATGTAAACCAGTTCAGTTTGATAAATAAAACAAAGATGTGGATCTATTATGTTTTCAAGCCTCCTGTTTCCAGAAAACAGCTGTAAATGAAGCAATTGTACAACCAGAGAATACTGATGCAACTACTTCGGGACCTCAGGAAGAACTCTTTGGGGTCTTCTACTCTACATGGAAAATGAAGTACCATGAAGTTTACAGGAAAACAAAAACCGAACATTCTCTTGTGCAACAGCAAACAGATTTAAACAAACCTTCTCCTCATGGATCTGCTACAAATTCTGTTTTCCCATATTAAGGGCCAGTCAAAAACTGAACACAAGAAAATGGATTTTGGTAGCCTAAAACCTTTTCTAGCTGTTTAATCATAAAATGCTAAAATATAAATGACATATCACAGTTCAAAGAATTTTTTTGGATTTTGTTTATCATGATTACCAATCCACTGAAAATTATCAAAAAGACAACAAATCTGTTACAATGAATAGTTCTTTATCCAAAATTCCTGACGAAAACATCAGTATAATACCCCAAATTTGGGGCATTATTTACATGAAAAACATGTTAATAATTAATGGATTTTAAATGAGTATGTCTACATAACGGTAAATTCTCCTGTCTTGTATTAGAGGGCATTATTTGGGGCATTATTTACATGAAAAACATGTTAATAATTAATGGATTTTAAATGAGTATGTCTACATAACGGTAAATTCTCCTGTCTTGTATTAGAGGGCATTATTTGGGGCATTATTTACATGAAAAACATGTTAATAATTAATGGATTTTAAATGAGTATGTCTACATAACGGTAAATTCTCCTGTCTTGTATTAGAGGACTAAAGCGGAATTATTCTTAAACTCTGTTAGTGCAAAAGCCCTAAGTTCTGGCCTGGATAAAAGTTGCAAATGAAAGCTGTATTTAGATCTTGTTAAGCCACATAGAAAGAAAAGTTCAATATTGCTGTATTTATTTTTCTTCAACTCATGAGGAAAACTGAAAGAAACTGAATTGTTGTTTTAGCTTTAAATTAAATTCAACATGTTTTAAATGGTCACAAACCAAAATTATAGCTTTTTGTTGACTAACCGCAAAACACAGCTTTTCTTTAGACAACAGTAAAACATTTGGAACAAGAATTAAACACTCTCATTCAGTGAACAAAAACTGAACAAAGTTGCACAAAGTTGTGCATTTCATTAGAATGTTTTGAATATCAAATTGAAAACATGATGTGACTATTAATAAAGATTCTGCTGTTTAAAGTAAAAAGCGCTGAGAAATTCAGATGAAATTTCTGTGCAGTATTAGCTCTGAACACCTGAGGACTGCTGTAACAGAAATTTGGCTATTACTATTCCTACTTATTGAAATCAATAGGGAATTATATGAGCCTACATTTGTGAAAAAAGAATGGAAAAAACCACTGTGCCTTCACCTTACAAAAAACCACAACTTATTGCATCTACTATGTAACTGTTTTCTAGTCAGTAGAGAGACAAAGGGAAATGTGTATAGAGAACAAACAAGAATCCTCATGTTCCATGGCATACCTAGTTTATCAAAGTAGTGCTCCTAAAAAATCTTGTATGGATGAGAATTTCTTTGGAACATACCCATGATAAGAGCTGATTTCTTGGATGAGAACAATCTGTTTAAACACTAGCTTCTTGTGACCAAATGGAAGGTCAGAGCTGAGCAAGAAATAGAACTGTGACTGCAGACTACAGATGCTACAGACACTGGGAAACCTCTTATGTATTAAGGACTTTCAGGGACAACAGATGGACATGTTTGGATCTGCTGAGCATTCAAGCTTCCCACTGAACTGTTTATTAACTTCAGGACTACAGCAAAAGTCTAACAAAGCAAAAAATCTTACAGGACTTCTCTCGTCTTTCTCAGAGGCAACAGGCACTTTCACAGTTCCGTGTCAGGCAGGACAATGGGATGGAAGCCATAATGGAGATGTCACTCAACACAAACTGTTGAAATAGCTTATTTCTGCTTTGGCCATTAATGTGTGCTTCGGCAAACATTTCCAAGTGCAAGTGCTCAACGTATGGAAGAAATGAGTGTCTCTAACAAGTAATGCAGTGTGACATTAAGATAGATCAAGAAAGTTAAAAGAACCCACCGACTCTTTTCTGCTCATAGTTTTACTTTGGGAACGTGAGCGGGAGATGGTGCTGAAAAAGGAATCCTTTTTTGATGCAGACAAAGGTGGAGATCCTGTAAATTCACGTCCTCCAGACAAGCTCTCTATGCTGGGAGATGAACTGATGTTTTTTGAACTTTGGCCTGTAAAGCAAGTATAAAAAACCAAAAGAGTTAATCAATGGGCATTTTCCTTTCCCCACAAATAATTCCTTGTCTTAATTGACATTGACTGAGAGTCACAGACAGCTCAACACAGAATGAAATGTTGAAGTGTGTCAGCATGCACTGAGAGATTGAAGGACTGTTCTCACATGGAACTTAATTTCTGTATGAGAGAACACACAATCTTTGTGTATATATAGATATATACACCACCATACACCATCTAGTACATACCGATATGTATATATATGCTGCTAAATGATGTGTAAATATATATACACACACAGACATATATATAGATATATAAATACCACTTCACTATATGCATCCTAGTATATACACAGACTGAGGACCTTCATGCCCTGTGCAACAAAATGAGCAAAGTACCATCATCTCATAACAAAAAAAATACCTGATGTCATCAACACTACAATGGAAATAGTTTTTTCCTACTAGAAAACTTGGCAAAGAATGATAAAAACAAGAACTTCAGATTCCAAAAGTGGGTGCGACACTGAAGATCTAGATGACAATATCTAGCCTTGAAAAAGGGAAAAAAGTAAGTTAAGTTTGGAAAAGAATGTAAATTCTCATGCTTCAAATTTTAAGGCCATCTCCACCGAACAAACAATTTGGTGAAGGCTACTCAACAGTTACTTATTGTCATTTCGTGGAGCTTTTGAAAAGAATCTAGCATTGTCCACTATCATAGTGAAGACATCTGGGTAGAAGCCTGGGCTGGTTCATCAGGGCAGCGTATGCAGTCAGGCAGCCCCTTATAAGGACCAGTTCTTCTAGTTGAGGCTCACAAAGTGTTTTCAAATATTTAAATTAAAATTTTGTTTCCATTAGTTCCAGGAGGGAAAAAACCCTAGTATGTCAGTTTTCATCAACTTTCATTAAGAAAATGTTGCTTTAGGAGAAATGCTAGTTTTAAAAATCTTTTTATCCTGTGTATGATGAAGTGAAACTAGGATGACTCCATGAAATCGCAGTTTCCCGTTCTGGAAAAAGGTTAAATAGCGCCTAAAGCTAACGCTCAAGAATTCTTCCTGTCTCTTGTTTGATGGCTATTCTGATGAGAGGGTTTGTGTTCTCCTTTGTCCTTTCCTTTGTTTTTGGTGTGCTTTCATGTTACCATCTATAGCATCAAGTCTGATCCTCTGCAACTAAATAATTCACATTTTCTTAAGGGAACAAATAAGACATTTATTTGAAAGACACTTTTTGCAAGGAGACTCTTAAATGCAAGAGAGAGTGAACTAGCAAAGAACAAAGCATCACGTGTGCATAAACAGACCTTAAATGACAAAACACAAGAAAGGATCTGGGTTTAATACTCTGAACATTTTCTAGAAGAAAACTCATATAAACTGCTTCCCACCTTGTCCTTCATTCTCTGTTGCTTTATTCTGCTCACCTCTCCCATGACCCTCCTACATTTTACGTCCTTCTTCTCATGCTTCTGTGGATCTTCCTGTCTGCCTCCACCTCTTCTTCAGATCCCTCCACACTGCCTCTTTTGCAACTTCGTATCCTAACTTTTTTCTTTATATATTCTTTACTTCCCACCAACTTCATTCAACTGGATTTTTCTGTTTCTTCACAGTCCTCCTCCAGGCACTTACTACCTACCACTTAGTCTGAGGAGTTTCCTTAAAAGTGCATGAGATAGAGGCTGCTGTAGATCTCACTTAACTTTGCCTTCACATTTTATAGAAAAACGGGATATGCATTAATCAAGTATACTGTAAATAATTCTGGAGACGAAAAAGGAGAAAATACGGCACGGCAACAGCAGAAATAATTCAGTCACAAGGAAATTTTTAGAAGATTTCTAATTTTAGGATAAAACCATGTCACTTGGCAACACCGTTATCCTTACAGTTGCCTTTATGTAAGAAAAGGCCCTTTTATGCATTTCATAGTGCCAATTTACAACAGAAGTGTGGTTTTGCAGTAGGTAAACTTAAAAATAGTTTTGGAACAGATGGAATCACATATTTTAGCAAATAAAGCATTTATAAAAGCAATTCACACTGCTAAGCAAGAGCAGCCGATATAAATGCTAAATGTAAAAAAAAATGTATTTGGTGAACAGAGTGAAGTGCAACAGAAAAATATTTATTATGCATAAGTCAGACTGAATAGTCTCTCTTTACCATCCTAGTAATAAGAAGATATCTTCCCCATAGGGTCAAGATTGAAAAAAACAAACCAAAAAAGTTAACTAATGAGCAATGTGTATTTTTCATATACTCTTCACTGCATGACCTGGACTTAACATATTTCACCTGCAAATATGCAGATCATGTGATAAAAATTCACGGATAATATTGAGAGAAGAACACTTTAAATATAATTGAGGAACCCACACACATGAAATAATACAGCTTGGTAAAACAACAGAAAAAATGATGTGCGGAGATTTTTTTCCATACTCTGTCTTTCAGCTCTAAGGAAAAAAATGTCAAAAATATAGCAAGAAATTGAAAAGACAGAGAAGTGTCCTCATGGCCACTGCAAACAACTACACTTCAAAAGATGCATCACAGGTCAGAGGAATAGAATATGCAACTACTTGCATAACCGAACAAGATTTTATGTACAGAATAATATAACTGTCCTAAAAGGGAATTTGCCCAAATAAAACCAAGAGCTTTGAACAGTCTCGTTCTTACAGCCTACAAAATATATAATGAAAATGAAAAATAAGAGCAATACAAGATCTAGTTAAACTAAGACAGAGATACAGCAAACCAGCAGTGATAAAATTCTTTATCTGTATGTTTTATGCCCAAGGAGAAGAAAGGTTAGGATACACCTGATCCTTCTGCATGAATAAGCAAATCTGGGAAAGTTATCATTAGGAAACACTATTTTTTAATTCTGAATCCAACCCTGTGAACAGTGCTGTGACATGGATTATTTGGGGATATGATTGAGAATTAAGACAGAAAAAACAGCACTTATGAATAGTTACAGTGCGTTGCAAGTCATACAGCAGAATTCTTGGTTTGTGATGGGCTTTTCTAATTTCCAAAGGAGTCATTGCTTTTACAACTGTAAATTAGAAAGCCGAAAGACAAGTCACACCAATTGTATGTGTTTTCCATAATGTGGAATTAAAAAAAAAAAAAAAAAAGGCATTTATGATTTTGCCAACACAGAAATGTAATGAATCACAGATTATTCTGACTTGGAAGGGACTGACACAGATCACTGAGTCCAACTCTTAAAAGAAGCTGCTGCAACAACATTTAACTGAGTCACCATGTTTCTTCTGAAGTCCTTCAGATGTACTGAGGCAGTAACAGCCCCCACATGACTTTGGAAACAACCCTGTAGCACTGATGTGCAGATTTCGGGATCTTGGGGCAATGACACAAATGCCATTTGTGCCTTCTCTGTTGTGTGTCTTCCTGATTCTACATCTTTCTTAATATGCAGTGTGGTACATTCTGCTCATTCAACAGCTTCACAAGAAGGTAATGGGATAGAGTTTCTAATTTTGGGTTATTCTTCAAAAAAAAAAAAAAAGAGGAAAAATAAAAAAGAAGTACAAAGAAGTCTTACCCTTCATGTAGAATCAAAATGCATAAAGTTTGCAATAAAGTACAGTTAATAACTAAACAACTCCATGCCCTTCTTCTTTAGCAGCTTAAGCAGCAACCTGAGAACACCACTGAATCAAAACTCTCATTTTCATCTGCTCATTCTGTCAATATCAGATAAAGACATTATGGCTTCTTAAAAAAACATTGGAGAAATCTAATCTCTGACCATCTAAGCATATACCAGAAAGTCCTAAAGCCTATATAAAACAGGCTGAAGAAACCCCATAAAAATGGAAATCAAATACATGCTTATGAAGCACACATTACAAATACGCAAGGATCCCTGATGTACGCAGTAGTCAGAACACATCACTGTGTAGGATGTCTCAGAAATATATATATATGCACACTAAAATGCATAAATAGCTCACAGTAATGATGCACAGGATTTCACACACTAAAAATATATCCATTTCCGAGGTGAAAAGGAACAACATTATCTCCATGTGCTGGCTTCTAAGTGGCTCACTACTTGCGTGTTGCTTATCATACTGGGACTGACCCCAGGGTTACAAATGCACTGCCTCAAAACCTCATTTGGAAAACACACAGATGTGGCAGTGGAAAAAGGGACCAACCTGTTGGTATCGTGGAGACCTGCGATGTCTTGAAAAGAATGATGATGTAAATTTAATGTGATCAGTAATAATGGTGTATAAAAAAGTGAAAGGTGATGGCAAGGAGGAGCAGAAGGCTTACAATGAAAAGAAAGTGACCTTCAAGTCTTACTAATTTTGAGTTAAGTTATAGGCGATATAACCAGGCACTTTGGAGGTCCCTGCTAAAATATATGAAAAATCAGAGGGAGATGCAAAAAAGACATACAAAACTGATGGCTCATTCTGTTCGGTCCTTACAGAGGAAAAGAAGAGCTCTCATAGTTATAAGGAGAGCAAGGACAGAGATACCAAGAACAGAAGTATGGCACCATGTATAATTCAAAACCATTCGGATCTGTTCATCTATCTGTATTCACCATAGTCAGGACATAGGGTATTAAAATTTGCAAAAAGAATGAGATGAGTTTTTTTAAAACTTTGCAGATAAATTAGTTTCCCTTTTTCTCCTACAGTGAAATTGGAACAAAGGCTTCCAGCACTTTTAAAATTCATTCAAGCCACCTCATCAGACAAATCCGTATGCTTTTTATTTCAGCCAAGGCAGGTAAGCTCCTCATTAGTCCAGTGCACTACAGTAGGTGTTCTGCCCAAAGTACCTGCCCGAAATGTAACAGGAGGGAAGTAATGCAGCTAAAAGGGACACTGACAGTGGAACTGACCACCCCCCCCCCCATGACAGAGAGTGAAATGGGGTACAAAGTGCAAGCACACAGAGATTTGTAATGCAGACAGACGCTGATGCACGGCAGGTGCCAGTGAAGGGACACAGACACACACATGGGACACAGACACACACAGACACACACACAGACACATGCGCAGACACGCAGACAGACACAGAGACACAGAGACACAGAGACTGGCACACATGGACACAGAGTCACACAGACTCACAGGCACAGACACACACACAGAGGCACAGACACACACACAGAGGCACAGACACACACGCAAACACACAGACACACACGCAAACACACAGACACAGACACACACGCAAACACACAGACACACATACACAGACACACAGACACANAGAGAGACACAGACACACACACAGACACACACACATACACAAACACACAGACACACACACAGACATACAGACACACAGAGAGACACAGACACACACACAGACACACACACATAGACAAACACACAGACACACACACACAGACACACACTCACACACACACACAGACACACAGACGGAGCGGTCGGCAGGGCCGCGGAGCAGCCGTGCTCTCTGCCGGCACAACAGCGGCGCTCGGTGGAGGGACGGCGGCAGTGCCGGCGGGCGCCGCCCGGGCCTACCTGTGGTGGCCGGGGGTTGCTGCTGGGCCTGGGCCTGGGCCTGGGCCGGCCCCGGCGGCGCCGCCTCGCCCGCCTCGCCTGGCAAACAAACAACAGCGTTAGCGCGGCCCCGCCGCTGCAGCTCGCCGGAGGGAAGAGCCGCGGCTTGGGGGGTCAGCCGGAGCACCCTGCTTTGAACAGAAAGGACATTGTGAGAGAGCGCTGTAGGGACAGGCAAAAGGAAACGGGAAGGCTGGATAACCAGTAGTCATAGGCTGCAGAACCCCCGTGCTTTTAAGCGGCTGATTTAGATCAAAATCTAAACTTAACCGAAGAGTCAAACCCATTTTGTTGCTGGCACTTTACACAGACAGTGTCATTCTGCTATTTGGGAGCGTCACAGACTGGCAGAGGCTGGAAGAGCCCACAGGAGGTCACCGGGCCCCAGCCCCCTGCTCAGGCAGGGTCTCCTAGAGCACATCACTCAGGATTGTGTCCCGATGGCTTTTGAGTCTCTCCAGGAAGGGGGACTCCACAACTTCTCTGGGCAGTCTGTTCCAATGTGCGGTCACTTGCACAGTAAAGAAGTTCTTCCTCATATTCAGGTGGAATTTCCCGTGCATCGGTTTCTGCCCATTGCCTCTTGTTCTGGTTTTTGGCACCGCCAAGAAGAGCCTGGCTCCATCCTCTTCATCCCTCCCTTTAGATACTATCGCCCTCTATCTTCTCTTCTCCAGGCTAAACAGTTCCGGCTCCCTCAACCTCTCCTCATAAGTGAGGTGCTCCAGTCCCCTAATCTTCTTTGGAGCCCTCCACTGGACTCACTCCATGTCTCTCTTATACTGAGGAGCTCAGAATTTGTATTCTTACTGCCAAAAAATTTCATAATTGCCTAATAATATGTATATGTTTTTAAAAAAGGGAAAAAACCCCCATTTGCCAATCTGTGTTTTATTCCTTTAATTTGTACTCAGTTCAGCTATTCATAAGGACAATTTCTTTATCCATATGAAAAAGCATACTCATTTTCTAGAGACACTTCAAAAATAATTCTAAATAGGAGGATCATTTTTTAGAGCATATTCGATGACTGCGGAAATCCTATTTGTGTTACAACAAATACCACAGTACTATCAACTCATAAAAACAAACAGTAGCCTGGAAACTCTTTAAATAGCTAATCACAGTTTTGGCAGAACTTTGTCTTCAAACTGGTCCTCTAATGGGTCCTCGTGATAAGGCTGCATTCAAATCAAAAACATTTTGGGTTTCACCGTGAAATGACCTAGAAGGAAAACTGTATCTGCCACTATCAGGAAAGAAGAGAAACAGAAATGCTTTCTTTCCTTGGCAATACACTGCCATTGGATAATCAAAGAATATCCAGTTTCTGAATGATGAAGGATCCAGTGGAACATAAAGGGCAACGATTCTGCTTTTTTTCTGTGTTTTTTTTCATTATCAATATTTTTATCTTTCAAATTAACCATGACACCTGAAAATCCAATGAACTCAATATTTGAATTCAACTTTTGTGCCAATGAATTACTTCACTGTGTAGGATCAAGAGAATATTTTAATCCCTCTTCTGTTAGCAGGCTACCTTGCATAAGTAATCAGTAATGATACCCGATCTTCTGCTGTGCTGAGGACAGGCTGAATGGGATTAATATATTATTAGGACGAACTGAATTTCCAATTAGGTGTCTGGATACTTTGTTCAACTGTGATTTGTAATGCTGAAGACTCATCTGGAATTACAGGCTTGCAATTATGGTTGGGTTTTTTTTTCAGTCTGCTGTTTTTCCATTTACATTACCTAAATTATGTGCATTTCTTTCTTACAGAAAGTCTGCAAGTTCCAAAACTTTGGAGTGAGAAATAATTACAACTGATCATGTAACCCAATCATCCCTCATCTAGAGTATGGCAGCATGAATGATAGCTGGTTTGTGAGTGGCAACTATGTCGAAACAGAGTTGTTTTAAAGTTGGGATAGGATTATTTTGACAGTCCTGCAAGGTATTTTGTTACCAAGGACTTCCTCACAAAGTAGATCAGCCAATTAATTTAATCTCTTCAAACTTATAAATCTCTACATATTAATTGAAGTTTATCAGCACTACCTGGAAGGACCAATATGAGAAAAATGGATGACTTATTTTATGGCTTGATGCCTGTTGGATTTACAGCACTTTGGCCTGTTATACTGTCCAACTGAACATCTGTTAGTATTAGATCAACTGGAAGTGCAAATATCTATCAATTTAAATCCTAAATCCATGTCCCTGCCTACTTCAGCTAAATAACCAAGCTCCAGGAGGCTGAGGAGAGCTGAAAACACAGCAAAGAACAAGAACGGGAGGGAGACAATCAGTGACAGCTAGTTAGTAACTTGGGAGCCTTGTATTTCCAAACTATGCCAAAGAACTTTTAGATACTCAAAATCTACAGCAGAATCCAGAGCTAGAAAAAAGCCAGTGTAGAAGCAAAAGAGTCCAACACAAACATGAGTGGAATGAGTATACTTCTGAGAGTAAATCCTAAATCTCAGCGCCTGGTATAGAAGTACTGGCAGCTTCTCATAGCTGTGGAGAGTGCCCTCCTTCACTGGAGCTGCTATACTGCTCTTTCTTGAGGTGGTGTTACTGTCCTCCACAGAACTGGAAAGACTTGTTCTTGCTTTTAAGGTGTGATGGAGATTGTGTTGAGTTGTTTACAAACGTCCCTGCATCAAACTTCAAAAGGCTTTTTTAGCCTGTCTCCACCACGGTGTCATTGCAAATAGGGATTTTTTTGCTGAACATTTAAACTTCAGAGAGAATTCACTGGGGAGCCTCTAAAACACCTTATATTTCCTTTTATTATTTTTTGTGTCTCTTTAAAAATATAAATTATGGCATGTGCAAACATAGTTAGCTGCCATTATTTTAAATTTCTATACAAGTATAGGCAAAATACTGATATCTGCACAGGTCTGAAACAACAAGCATGGCACTAATCGGTAAAACAAAACTCACTGTCACCTGAACCTATTAAAAAAATATTGTGTATTTACATTTAGTTGCCCTTAAATTACTTCTGCAAAGGCTGTACCAGATATGGATAGACAGAATATACTAAGAGGAAGCTGCAGTATGTTTTTCCTCTTGCCATGAAAATGCCTTGTGCCCTACATCAGAAATTCTTCATAACTTTACCAAAACTCCATATTCCTGTTGATAGAGAAATACGTGCACAGCTTGTACATGAAAATGACCAAGCATACCTATAATTTTTTATTCTGATTCTTGTATGGAAAGTATCAGGTGCATTTTGTGACGCTACAACATGTTAATTGGCACGTACAACAAGCCATCCTTTAGCAGCCACATCAAGATTAAGCTACAATCAATTCCATCTATAGAAGCTGCTTCAAATTATATGCTTTTATTATATTAAGCAGGGAAAGAAAACAGCCACCCAAGGACCATTTTTAAACTCAAAACGGAAAAAGAGAATAATGTGATAAGGAAACGATGGAAAACTTTAAAAAAAGCAAAGAAAAAGTCTGTCCAAAACAGTGTAAATAATTTTGTTCTACACCTAATTTTGCTTCCATTATTGTGAATAGGATTTGCATCAAAGTTTCACTGCACTTCAGTTTCACATCTGCACAGTAAAACCCTTGCTGGAGCAGTTTCTGAGATTCTTGGGTGATCCTGAGAGAAGCTGCTTATGTGGATTTTGCCAAGCAGCTGCAGTGGCCCCTAAAGAAGTGCCTGTATGTGTCTGCTCTAAAAGAACAGCTGAACTTTTCAGTTCTGCTCCCTCAGTGTCTGCTGGGGACGCCATGCATCATGAAAGGACCTTTGGACCATATGGATGCCACAGGAAAGAGAAGGAACACCAACTTCAGCTATGAAGTGTTATTTCCCTTCTCTTACACTTTCAAATGCTGTGGAAAAAAGAAAAGATGCAATCCTATGCAATGGTTCAGGGCAACCAGCACCAGCCCTCAAGCTCATAACCATGACATTGGATGAGTTGCTAAAAGCAGCAGATACTGTTTTGCTCTCCATACTCCTTGAAAAGCACATACTGCCATGGGCTGGCTGAAGATGAACAGCAGTAACCTGCCTTAAGCATGGCAGAACAAAGCAAACAACTACCAGAGCTGAGCTGGTGAGTTTGTTGTTTGAACAAGCTGTCCTCAGGAAATATAAAAAGAAAGGCTTAAGAAAAAGACACAGTCTTTACAAATAAAGTGAAGAGGGCCATCACAAATTATTAAAAGATAAATTCATGTTCAAATAACTTCTTAAATAAGCTCCACCCATTCTAAAAGGAGTAAGAATTTGTTTATTACTCTCTAATGTCCTTCACTTATTATTATGTATTTAGTTAATACTGTTATGCATGGTATTTTTTGCCAATAACCTGAAAAAAAGATGTATGAAATTTGTCTTCCAGTTAAAAATAGGTTGCATTTAAAAATCTGAAAAATTAATTGGCTCATGTTTATGGTAATGATGTAGTTTGTTGGTCTATCTGATGCAGTTTCTGGTTAATATATTTTTAAAGGTTCAAAACTTCTTACAGTATTTGTACATTCTTGCTATAACATCCAATTCTGTGTTGCACTGCAAATGTGCTGTTGTACTTGGCATAGGCAGCCTGCCTAACAAAATACTTTTTTGGCTGTTTCCTCCAAATATGTACACGCTGATACAAAAACCAATACAAGAAGGAACTTTTTCAGCCCTGAAGATGTACGACAAAGCTTCCCTCAGTCATGGTGCTGCCACACATTTCCCCTTTACCTTTGCCCAGCTGAACTGGCATGCTCTCAGACTTCATCATCCTCTGCTGCTGTGACTGGTGGTGGTGCTGCTGCTGCTGCTGGTGCTGGGGGACTTCCACCGTGCTCCTGGTTGGCACTGAAGAGGTAGGGAAGCTGCTCCCGCTGGCAGGAGTGCCCACTGTCCCACCTGAAGCCATGGCCGGAGCAATGAGCTTTCGGCCAAAATTCAGTAAGCTGTTGGAGACTTTGTTAATGTTCAGAGGGGCGGCCTTAGCACTGGCACTGAGAAAAGAAGAGGAGAAATCATCACATCATTGCCAATGCTTTGGACAGGCACAGCCATACATGCATCATTCTTCAAAACTGGGAGATAAATTCCAAGATATGAATGTTACAAAGCAGGTGTTTTACTACTGTTGCACTGGAATACACACAGAGACCACAGGGACTGGGTGTGGTATGAATTTTTCCCTACCAGTAGTGGACAAATTTTTTTGGTCCTTCTCCCTGAGAAATGCAGACTAATCCCAAACAAACTGAGTTTGTGCCAATTTCCTTAATTTTCTTAATTTGCCTTTCTAAATTAAAAAAAAAAAAGAGTGACCAAAAGCAATCCAGACTCTACAGAATCAAAAACTTTATAAAACCAAATTTTGGTACTTATTCGAAGACTGCTTTAATATTTATTTCTGCTAGATTAAATTCTCTCCAATGTTTAAAATGACTCAACCCCAAACATTTCTTTCAGCAAGCAAGGCTAACACTAGACTGTACTTTTAGGCTGGCAGATCTGTATGTCTCTTGCTCTGGGTTCACCTTCTGCCCAGACCAATCATTTCAAGCCAAGCACTTTTTAACATGAATCCTGATTTGTAAAGTGATTTTGCTGAGGAACTGCTTCAGGGTATAATATATATACTGAATCACAATCCTTATCATTGTTACTTTTTATTTTTAACTACTGTGGCTATTTAATTCAGTTATATGCAACATTAAGAATGAGGAAATTGTCGAACCATTTAATTTGTCTAGAATAAAGAGGCAAAGAACCTTCTAATTCCCAGTGGAAATGTTCACATAACCCACAGATCAGCAAAGCCATTCCTATTTGTTCATGCAATAATTTCCTGCTTTATATAATTAATGCTTGAAATACCCTTCACAGAAATATATCACAACCACAAAGACCTTTTCACTCCTGAGGTTTTATTTTACTGATCTGTACTTCCATTATATAAATAGCTGTCCTTTAAAAACACGAAGAAATGTAATTAAAACCAATACAATCATTGTACAGGGGAAAAAATAGCTTTACAATGTTTTGGGGAAGTTGAACTAAAAATAAACTACAAATGAATTAATACGGGTAACTTGTAACTTCTGCAGACACCTGGAAGAGTAATTTTGATTTTACTCTTCCTATGATTTCTCTATTTGTCTCCAGAGATGGTTTTTTTTAGAATACGCAGCACAAACACACACACACATATAGAGCACATCCAGAAAATAACAACAGCTGAGTTGTTTAGGATCAGAATAGATACTCAGAATAGACAGAAAAGGAGAGCTATCAGAAGGAAGTAGGAGAGCCTGCACACTCACAAGATACTGCCCCAAGCTGTATGGGGCACTTCTGCCATGTACTGGTGATGAAGAAAGATGGCATCTAGAATTTTTTAGGAGAAACAGCAGTGCAGAGACTGGGACCAAGAGTTGCTTCCCAATTTATGGAAGCTGGGAAGGAATGATTGCTGAACAATAACTACAGGATGTTTCTGTGTGTCCCCATTTTATTGACTGCTGCTGGTGTTACAAAAAGTCCTTCTGTAGTCACCAGAGAATGACTGACAAAGTCACTATGAGGAAAACATCTGCAGAACTAAAAAATACTTTCATAGGAGGTCCAAATGGTTTCAAAAGCAGACTGAGTAGTTGTGAGAGACTGAAATGTTAATGGTTAATGACCCATGTGCAAAAGCTGTGGGTGCTTTGCTGAAGCCAGGCTTGCACCCCCCAGCTGAAGGGGAGGAGGAGAGTTTCTGGATGTTTGGTGGCTCCTGGGTGAGCAGCAGAAGTCTACTGACTCTGACCCTAAAAGAAATCCAGAGACTGCAGTGTGCTCACTCACGTGGTGCCTGTACTGACTGATTCAAGGATTGCTGGTGTAGCACAGTGCTGGATCTTTGCTGCAGCACAAAATGCGATTTCTGAAGTTATAGCTGATTTGGCTCCACTAACAGCTGCAGCACCCAACACTGCAAACCCAACAGTCACAATACAAGCATCTGTGTGACTGAGCATTGACGGGTTGGTTTCAAAGTCCCCTTCCAATTCTCCTGTCTGGGCAGTGAAGGACCCAACAGAGTCGTGGCTTATGGTTTATTACAGGCAATTGAATGCCAATACTGCACCTTTAACCACTGCTCATCTGGCACATACTTGGAAGGGAGGGCAGTACACCTCTAACAGCCTCCTGCAGGGCTATGAACATTCACCCACCATTGCACAGGTTGTGCAGTGAACAGTCTCACTCCCTCTGGACACGAAATTAATCGGAGGAGACCCCCCTGAAAAAGTAGGGGAAGCAACAATAGCAGTGCGAAAAGCACTTAATGAGATTGAAGTTGAGATTCCACCTGAGAAATATCAAGTCCACGCAGTTAAACAGCTTGAGGCACTAAGGGGTAACCTGTCCAGAACAACCCCGTGGAGACTTGTATTGTCCTCTTTTGCCAGGAATGATGCCAGCACAATCCCACCAAAGATCAAAGGACATGAGTCACCCCACTAAGGGTGTAACCTGAAGTAGTCCCACTCTGGTCCCCTCAGACCCTCCACAACCTGGACTTACCAGTTTAACCAGTTCTGGGTGAGGGACGGATGAGCCAGTGGATTGTATGAGAAGGCTCACAGAAAACAGACCGGGAGATTTAATAATCACTTCTCCCTTGCGCCCTGTTAAATTTTTGGTTGTTTTTGTGGTAGACATAGGAGCACAAATAGCAGCATTTCAAACTGAAGTTGCTGGTCTAGTGGATTATGCCAGACAAGAAAAAGAGTTGGGTAAATGAGGCAACACCCAATGGATTGCTTCTTCTTTTTAATAATCTACCTGAAGTGGGCTGAGTTTTCTCTCTTCTTTTTATAGGAACCTGCTAACAGATGAGGTCAAGCTGCATGGGATCTCAATCAGCTATCAACAGTTACAATAAATCTAATTACATTGCCGATTTTGGGGGTTATAACAGTAATAACTTGGCTGAGATTCAGAACCCAAACTTTAGTATATTTGGCGTATTTTTTCCCTCAGTCTACTGAAAACAATCACTACAGTTGGAGTTTGGGGTGGTATATATCACTCATTCACGCGAAACATTACCTTAGAAGGAAGATAATGGCTGGCACATTAACTCCTAGGTTTGTGTTGTCTCTAGGTCTAGAACCCTGACAATCACTAAAAAACCCCCTTGACTTTGCACAAAAAATTACATTTACTGAAAGTCAGTGATGTACTCTGACAGTCCACCCAAGCAACAAAGCCACTAGACCCTTTGAGCTGAATGTATCATTGGAATTGTGATGGTCCACAGACGCAGGAAACACAGCTTACACAGAGGCTTCTATACTTGTGCCCAACAGCTTGTTTCTTTCTTGTTTCTTTTTTTCCCAGCTATATTTTGCTTGATAAAAAGTGTCAGTTTTCCTTCTACACTGATTTGCTGCATTGACATATACATACACAAGGATAAATTAGTTTATTTGTATTTTTTAGATGGTTGGAAAGAGACTTTTTGAGAAAAACTTCATTTTACAGGAACAATAAACATGAACAATTTCTAAGCCTTCATGTCCAAAATATGATTTTTAGAAATGCTTCCAACAGTAACATGCAAGAATGTTTTAGAATTACATGGCAACTAGAAAGGATAGTTATTGAAGCTCCTAATAACCTGTGCTATGGACTGCTACTGCTAATGATCAGCTCAGAACACATATAAATTCATGAAAAATAAATAATGATGCTATCTAAATATCTTTTCAAGAGGTGGTTTTAAAAAATGTATTGTGAAGTAAAATCTGTGCAATTTCTCTGAATGACAGCTTCAGAAAATGAACAATAGTGAGGTGCTACATCTCTGGAGGAGTTACATTAAAACTGAGCTGAAGTTCAGGAAAATAAGAACAATGTGTCTATTTCTTACCATTTAAATATCTGATATATTAATGCAAAGGATGATTACAGCCATTAAACATGGATCAATCTACATTTTAGTCAACTAAATGTACCAGACATGCACAACAATTACAAGAAAAATACTGATTGATTATGTTGTAGAGTTATCAGCAGATGCATTTAAAAGTAAGGCATCAGTTTAAAAATATGAGTATCAAGGAGACGTGAATTCCATCTATGAAGCAAATAATTTTGTTTCATCACAATAAGCATCATTGACCTTGACTGTGAATGGTATATTTTTAAACTAGCAGTAGGAAGATGATTCAATCCCTGCAGTTTTCTGCTAAGATGGAAATGTTTTGTTTTAAGCAGGCCTTATTCAAAGGCATCTCTCTTTTCAGTAAGTAGTCATTACAAGAGATGAGAGACAAATATATGAATATGACCAATTAAAAAGTTTTATATGTGATAAAATAAGCAATATATATTAGAGATTTGTCAAGATATTTTAAACCCATCACTGAGCCTGTGGAATTGAAGATGAGAAAGACCTGGTAATTGATTTAATCCATCTCTGCTCACTGCAGAAACATTTCCTAATGTTACATCTTCCAGTTCTCTCTCTAGTCCCAATCTTAAATAGTTTTACCACATTTGACCTATTCTAAGTGTTCCCGTCTTGAGATGAATTTATCCCAGCTTTTCTTCTATCTGACTTATTCTAAACAACTTCCCATCTCCTTTGATGTGTACAATTGATTTATATTCCTACACAGACTTAATGATTTTTTTTCTTGGAATTTAGGTTTCCAGCAGGTGTCATTCTTGTTTGGGGTTTATGATTTACTTGTTTCTTCAAAATCCTTGAAATATTTCCTTTTGAAACTTCAAACAGCTTATTTTTCCAGTTTAGGCAACATTTGAGATATCAAAAGAGTAAGTAAAAACATTAAGAAAATGCAATAGAATGCAGTAATTTTTGACACCTGTCTTCAACTTTAAAAGCTGATTTATACAGAAAAAGATGTTTTTGCAGTCACTCTACTTAGCTTTAATTTCTGCCTCTTTGTCCATTTTTAAAAGCTTTTCAAACTACTCCATTTTAATTTTAGTTGGCTTTTAATGTAGCCAATTTCAACAGAATGTGACAGAGATGCAAAGGTCCAAAAGGCAGCAAGTTCCCACGGATCAGCAGGCAGAGGGTACGGCTGGGGCCATGTGCAGCCCAAGGAACTGCCTTTGGCTGTGTCAATGGAAGCATTGTCCTGTGCTGGACTGACCTGCAGCCACCAGCAGCCCCCAGTCCTGGGCACCCACCTGGTGGCCACCCAGATAATATGGCCTTGATGAGGAATTTTGGCATTATTGATACAAACCACTTCTAAAAGAAGGGAGGAAAAGTTTTGTAAAAATTACTTCCAACTGGGTTTACATTAATTCAACTTAACTTAGGCAGCTGCTGGTAGATGGATACTCCAGATTGCTATTAGGTGCGTTACTGGAATTAGTTCAGCTGCAGAACTCACACGGTACTGTTTTACCCCCTGCTTTTAGGGGGGGTAAAACTGTAAAAATTTCTATTTTTCATGTAAGAATAGTCAAAGGACAGATTTGAAACAAATGTCATGAAATAAACACATGTGCTTCTAATACCGCTTATGTAATTCTTGTTTAGGATAAACGTGACTCCTAAAACATTTTGTTTATGTAAGGTCTTATGAACACGTATTTAGAAATAGCTTACCGGGTTTTGTTCATCAAGTCTGCTCCACGTGCTTTGTAATAATCTAAATTTTGTTGGAACTGGTGAGTCACCGGTCTTGGATTTCGCTAAAAAAATAAAAAAAATACTTCATTGTAATTTTCTGGGGTATTTTAAGCAGAGGCTTGAAATATGCTCATTAATGAGGATTAGAAACTTATAGAACAATTTCTTTTCCTGGGATCTCGGTTTCTCAAGGCAGTAATATAATTTGCATTAAAGAGAAGACTTAAAATACTTAATATAATACCAAATTCTACCTGTGAATCCATTCCATGCTCACAGAAATCAGTGTTCTTCCACGCAGTGATGAGGCTGTTTGTTGTAGTGGTAACATTCCCAATTAAATCAATAATTCTTGGATAAGAACAGATACTGATCTGACTTCTTCCTGCAGGTCAGGTATAGAATTTTACCACCTCCAAGCTAAAGTGCTATGCTTTTAAAGAAAATGGTAATAGTACGGAGGAACAATAGCAAACATTTTGACCTGAATACATCACTAGCAGTATCTCTGTTAAGCAAAGAATTAATTTTAGCGAGACAACCTGAACATTCCCACTAGATGGCACACGGAGCCTACTTTTGCTCTGCAAATGTCACCCTACTCAAAACTGAGGCCATGAATAAGGAACTGTTGTCCTGTAATAAAGTGTATGTAATTAATATTGAGACCAGAATCCACTTGTTATTCTCCACTTCTGACACAATGGAACTCTTTCATGGATTCGTGCTGCCTTCGGTAGTTCTGAAATCATCCTTTTGGGATCTAAGAATCCATCGAACATTAAGCACAAACTGCAGTGTATGCATAAAGTATCGTGATTGAATGCGTGAATCCTGAAGGACACTATCTGGAGGGGCAAGTAAATATTTTTAAGTAAAAAAATTTGCATGCAAATTGAAACAAAATAACAGAGTGGCCCTTTATATATATATATATATAAAAATTGGAAATGGCTTAAATCATTTCCAGTGTCAGAGAAAACAAAATGGTAAAGTTCTGCATAATGATCAGATATATTGTATAAAAGAGATCTAAATACTTTCTGAGTATTTGCTACAAAGGTTTAATCATTTATTGGCTGTTGCCTTATATTCTGATTTGCCTTCTTAAGTCCTGCTAGTAGTAAACACAGTTTTAGTGAACTATGCATTGACCTTCCCAGAACAGTTGTTCACAGGTGAGAGCACATTATATTCTTGACAGAGTCAATCTTCAGGTGTTTCCATTTCACATGTTGTATATTTGCTCTCCAGATTTCATAACAGAGTGGAGTATCCACAGTCTTATCCTCTCATTTTCCACATACCTGCAGATAGCCACCTTCCTTGAAAACCATGCTTTTGGAGGAGGATACAGGACTTGAATTTTAAAGACCAAAACATTGCATGAGTACAACAGGAGAGATGAAAATTTATAGAATTGGTAGATACCAAGGGCCAGGATGATTTCTGGGAGCATATTTAAGGGTGGGAATTTCCAGATTGTTTCCTGCAGTTAGATTTAATCTTGTATGAAATGTCTCATTTTCCTTCTTTGGAAACACAATAAACATTTTAAACATATATGCTGTTTGTAATGTTCATTAAAAAATGAAGCGACTAAAAGCTATTAGACAAGCATTAAAAAAATTCTCATCTGTCCCACCACGCACACTGTAATGGCCATTCTCCATTTTTCATCTCCTGTTATAAAAACAATGTTTGAATAACTACCTATTCATAGAGCTTGAAAGTCAGTCCTCATCAACTGACAGCAATAACAATGAATCAGCTTTAGTTACTATTGCTCTAGTTTGGTAATTCAATACATTTCTATGATAATCCAATCCGAACTGATGTGATGAGGATAACTGATGATTCTCTGACTTCTCTGTGAGTACTCAAACAATGCAACTCTTCTCCTATGAACTAAGTAACTTCTTTCCTTACATGTCTTGAAGGGTGAAGTTGAAGAGCAGGAGATGGCTAAAGTAATGGGCACTTCTAAGCTATAAGACAGCCCTTTGAAAAATACCTGTTACCCAGGTGCTAGCCAGATTTGCAATTTGCTTCCAATAACTCAGTATATATTGAAAGTTAGCAAAAACATTGAAATTCTTCTCCACCACCCAATAAATAATAAAAAAGATTATTACATGTTGCTTCTGAATTAAATAAAAACCCAAAACCAAAACAAGAGGAAAAGATCATGTGGAACAGTATCTTGAAACATATTTATGCAGAAATGACAAGCAATTGAAGACACGAAAGGCTGATCTGCTATCTAAGCACTTAAAGCCATTAATAGGAATAACATTTAACTCGAACATATGAATGAGGCTCAAGCATTACTTTCACAGGGGCCTATTTAAATTCCTATGAGGTTTAAAGGTATCAAAGGAAGAAGCAGTTTACTATTACATGCAGTGAAAAAAAAAGCTCTCTGAAAAAACATTAGAAATGCAATATAGTAAATGCAAAGGGTTACTACTGCAACTTCTTCTGTAGCATCACTGAGATACCCTTTTGAAAAATTTCAATATTTAAAAAAAACTAACCTGACATATATATTAGCAGACAAGTATCTGTGAAGTATCAACAAGGAAAATTTAAATACTTATGAAAACCAAAATGCAGACAGTTAAAAATGTTATTTTGAAGATTATGATCTTTATGTCACTGTGGTTGTCCTTTAAGTTTTGTATTCTTTTCAACCATTTCAGGACGTTAAATAGGAAAAAAACAGAAGAGAAAACCTACACAATTACAATGTTTCAAATTTTAAACTAATTCCCCTCTCTAAGCATTCAATTTGAGCTGTCCCCTAAATTACAATCCATGTAGGTAGTAGAACTAAGGACTAAACACTTGATTTACAAAAACATACCTCTGTTGCTTAAAATATTCACAGCAACCAGTTTTTTCCTACACACTGTAACTTAGAATGATCCAATTTGTATTTTTCATTACTTAAGCAGGTAAAGTTATTCCTTTTCAATTTATGTATGTATTTTTACTACTACTTTAGATAAAATTCTTTTTCTTGAAAGGAAAATATTAAAATGACCATGAAATCAATCCTTCAAATTTATAGTTTGTTGAATCCCCCTCAAGAAATTGTGTGAGGGCATTATACAGATTAACAAATATATGATTTTCCCCTTGTAAGTAAAGAGAAAGCAGAAATCAGAGAGAAAAGCTGTTTATGCCAAAACTAAAAATCCCCCACCCCCCCTTTCCCACATCCATTTTGTAGGAGCAGCCTGCTGGATTTATAATTCTTCTAATCTTCATGTCTCTCTAGAGTGAACATAGTTTCAACTGGTAGAAAATGCCCAATTTATGCTTTTGAAAGGACAATGTATGAAATTCAGATATAGAAACACACAGAAATTGATGTGATTTTGGACTTCGTCTCTTCAAAATGTATTAGCCACAGTCCAAAGGGAAAAAAAACTTAAAATGTTTCAGGTGTCTCTGAGGCACTTTCCTTGTCTAAAAGATCCCCCCTGTCCCTGGCTCATTTGCCTGCTGAAGTCCTCTTGCTGTCCTCCTGTCTATCCCCAGCCACCACCAGACTAACTCACTCCAATTCCCATGGCTGCCAGGAGGTTCCTGGGAATTTTCTCTTTGCCTTTATGCTCTTCCAGGGACCTGGGGCCAAAGGTAAGTTCCACCCACAGCTGCACTTTCCCCATGCAGGGAACTGATGCTGTGGTCAGAATCACACTGGATGCAGCAGATTCCCTAAACCTGCACAAACTGCTGAAAAGCAGCTCCCACCAGCTAAGGATCATGCTCCATATGCTCAAATTCCCAAGTAAACCCCTTTTCCACCCTGGCCTCTGGAGACACATCACATCACATTACCCACGGAACAGACAGGATATAGCAAAGCACGTTTGTGTGTGACGGAAGTCACAGCCAGGCTGTCCTACAATGTACCTGGTACTTCACCCCCTGAATACACAGCATGTTTAAAAGTTTACATGCAGGTGCAACTGGAGAAATCTCTATAACACTCTTCTTTGTTGAGGTATTTTCTTTTCTCTCTTTTTAGTTTTATTAACAAGGGGGAAAAAAATCAAATACAATTTTGCACGAAATCTGAAGGTTAAGAATAAGAGACAAGAATGAAAAAAGATTTTCAATATATCTAACGAAAAATGAGACTTATTTTAGCAAACATGCTATTGCCTCAGTGCCCAGGGAAAAGCACTTGTCATTAGAGAAATGAATTGCTCAGCTGTTTATAAGCAAAAAGCTCTCGGGGAATTTCTCAAGGCCCAAACCACAAAGCATTGCAGGGTTACACAAACATATGTTGCAGGTGTTTTAGGGTAGACAGGTGGGAAAACCTCAGCTACTCAAAAATGCTCCACTTAATAGATTGTATCTGAAACTAGATAACCTCAATGCAACAGAGGAAAAAACCAAACACAACAGCAGCAGTGAATTCTACATCCAGGCCCAACAGGCTTACCCAAATAATCATCTCACTAGTGTCAAATGGAATTTTTTAAAACTAGTGTTTTCCAATATATTAAATAAATGCTGCCAAACATTTATCTTTTTTTTTTAACCTAAACTGCTAATATTTTAAGCCTAATCAAAACCCAGACTGAACCAAACATATGTAAAAAAAAGAGAAGGATCATGATGGAATGTTGTTTTATTTATTTAAACAATTATTTTTAGGGAGCCAATTCTGTCCTTTTCCCCCAATTCAGCTGACATGGCAATATTGGATTTCTTCATAATTCTTGTACTGGCTAAGACATTTTTGTATTAAAATTCTATTTTTTCCCCTTTCATTTGTTTCTAATGGAAGTTGGAGGATCATGTGACCCTCAATTCAAATTGGACTCAGAGGTCAGGAAAGGTTTACCTTTTCCTGCTAAATCATCTACGCTTCTTTCTTCAATAAAGATGACATAAACATGGCAAAAATTTGGGCTGGGAACAGAGCTAAAATATAGCAGCTGAGATGTGGATAAGGAATACAGTTTGTTCACTTCAGCAGCAGTTTTCTATTAGGCACTAATAATAAATACGAAGTGTTTACTAATAATTACCTAATAACTTAGAGAGAGAACTTCACCTTTCCTCTTTTTATTCTTTTGTCAGATATTTAAGCAGCTGTCTCCTCCCCACATGAACAAACTTATATAGTATAAGCAAAGGCTTAACAGTACAGAACCATATCACCATATCATATTTTTATACTAAACAACCAACCCACCCAAAACTCCAAAACACCCAAAGCAAACACCATTCCCCAAACAAACCAACCTTCCTTTTCACCTGCTAATTCTCCTCTTCTTTTAACATGCCTTCTGCAGAACAAGCAACCTGCTGGAGCACAATAGGTGCTTATCCACCTATGAACCACCGAGTTATCAGAATGAAAAAACCCCAGAGAAGCATTAGATGACATAATGTACTACTGCCAATTCAAAAGTGGTTCAAGGCCAAGAGCAAAATACCATCTAAAATATAGATTGATAGTGTGTCAACCCTGCGTATGAAAGCAGCACAACATGAAGGGTACACTGCACAGCACTAAAAAAGAACTTCCTCTAATCGCAGGAGTCAGGAGAACCATGCACTAATATTGGTGTTGGCAAAGGAATGCCATAATCCTCAAACTGGGAATAATGCTTCCTGTTTACATTTTTCAGAAGATGCTAAGGGTCTCAATCACGGACCTTGTTATTTACAATGCAATAACAGCATGAAAAATTATCATACTTAATTGTTTCTAAAGAAAATTAAGGAGGTTTTTCTTTTCCTAAGCAACTAAATTTCTCAGAAAAAAATGAAAAGGAAAGAAAATTCAGTTAATTGGGTCAAGAATGGAAGACACCCCTGAACTCTGATTAGGCTGAAATAAATTATCTCCAGTTTTGTTACGTGACAACCCTCCATTGCCCTGGCAACTAGAAATTTCAGACACCAGGAAGATATTTTAAATACTGTGCGTTATGGTCTGTTTTTAACTTCATACACACATGCTTTCTCTCACATGGGCATTCTATGACAAGAGATGAAGAACTGAAAAAAAAAATGACAAGTGAGATTTAAAAATGCTTCAGTGACTTGACTGAAAGAAATTTCTAGTTGTGTATTTTGGCTTCTTGTCCTAACCGCTTGGGAAGCCTTTTTTTATTTTCATTTATAGTATTACAGCATATTGCGTTTTAACAGGTAGATCAAATCCTACCAAATCAGCTTTTATTGATATTCCAGACAAAACGACTCCGACCTGCCAACGTTCAAGTTCATAACCTGCGTAAAATCCCCATCTTGCATCAACAGAATCGCTTAAGTACCTTTTAAATCTGCCTCTTAATTTAGTTGCCTATTTTTCAGTGGAACCCTTGGTTTTAAGAAGTAAATTAACTAAATAGTAAGGTATAAATCTGACAGTGTTCAGCTCTACCCCGTGACAGATTTATGCTCTGGCATCTTGCAGCCTCACACAGTTAGGAACAGGAGTTTTACAACATTGTGGAGGAAAGCTCCAGGCTTTTGAAGGGAACACACAGCAAGCCTCGCTTTAAACCCTGGAATGCTCCAAATTATGAGATTTAAAATATGACATCTTTATGTACAGAAAAGCTACCACATTATGGTTTTATTGGCACTCGTTTTGGACAACCTGCGTAACTCACTGATGGCTTTGTGAGTAATGCAGTTATCCGAAGCTTATGCTTATACACCCCTTGTAACCACACTTGCAGCATTTTATCTTCTCCAGATACATGCTTGCACACAAATCTCACATTATCAGGGAAAAACAAGGACATTGTAAGGTGCTATTTGGTTATTTCCGCTACGTGGAGAAGAAACAGAATAATTCATGTTCTGTGTGTAATGTGCTACATAAACCACTTGAAAAAGGTCCCCAGGGGAGTGAAAAAAGCTCATTCACAGAGCCCCATGCACACACCACACCAAAAGGAATATGACATCCAAGTCCTTTCCTGTGAAACACAGAGAATAGCTATGGTGCTGGTGCTGCGGGACAAGCAACTCCTTTCGTTTAGACTTCCAATTATGAGGAATTACCCTTCAGAGCCATTTTGATCATGACTGCTTCTTAAAAAGACAAAGGACATAGACATAACATCTCCAAATCTAATTTCCTATAAAAAAGTAACAGCAAAGTATAAAACATACCGTTCCCAGTTCTATCTTGACAGTATTTTGCTCTTTCATTGAAGCGCTTCCCAATACAAATGTCCAATTGATACACTAATATTTACTATAAAATATGTAGGTACCGAACAGTATATCTACATTTATATCAGAAGAGTCTGAACTCAAATTCCATCATAATAGATTGGATATGATTCAGTAGCTAATCTTTCATATATTATTGAAAAGTTATGAATCCATTTTTATATAACTCACAGTTTGTGTTTTGCAAAGTTTAGTAAATAAATGATGATATGGAGAACTTTTGATTAGGTAGAATCAAAGTGCTTTAAGTGTTTTAAGTGCTTCCTTTTGATAAACTACCTTGCAAACTAGGAATGATTAATTGAATTGTCAGGTTGCACATAAGAAGAACCTTAATCATCTCACTCTAATACTGTTGAATACATTTTATTAATGTAATTTTTTAAATAACATTATTACTTCTTTAGGAGAGGGTCAGTAGCTTTAGATGACTTTTTAAACAGAAGTAAAGCTATCAATTGAAAGAAACAGCCCCAAGAAATTCACGCGCAATAAGTTTTATTGGTAGCTAAAGTAATTAAGAGCTTAAAATGCTTCAGCTTCTTGCTTTAGCAGAAAGTACAATCAGAATTAATTTTACTTTGCTACTGAGGATGTCAACTTGCTCAAATAGAAGCAACAGTTTAAAAATTCTGTCTTCCAAAGAGATCTTTCTCATCCATCTTGTCTTGGAGACTTGCTGTCAAATGTTAGCCAAAAGCAGAAACAATAGTTCCTAACTCACCTTTCGCTGTTTCCTCTGAAAGACTCTGCACCCCTCTACCCTCCCAGAAATCAGAAGCCACACCACCCACTCCTTGCTGCCCTTAAGGCGGCCAGTGGCTCTCCTTCCTGCTGGGCCACACAGGATGGGCAATAGGGACAATAAGGTCACCCGGCTGGGGTCTGCTCTCGCTGCCAGCAGGGGACTGCAGCACCACCTTGCTCGGTCCCACTCAGAACTGGCACGAGTCCTTTGCTTCTGCACTCTTACCTGTGGCATGGCTTTGTCTGAACTATGAGAGGTGTCGCTGTTTTGGAAGCTTTGCTTCATCCCGTATTATTTTATTATTCCCATCAAATGCCTATTAACTTAAATGTAATTTTTTTTCACTTAGATAGATACAGTATTTGTGAGTTCTTACCCACACCACTGGCCTGCGTGTGCAGCACTATGGAGAGAGCAACACTTGGGAACTGCACTGCCATTGGCAATCCAAGAGACCAGCTTTCTCCCTCGAGTGATGACTACTGTGCTGCATATGGTGCTGCAGAATGTGAAGGACTTTGAAAGGTTTCTCGTTTGAAAAGTCTTGACTAGATGACTAATCAACCACTTTCCAAGTTTTTTCCTGAAAATATTGCTTGTGACACACAGGATATATTGAAGATGACTGTTTTATGGTGGGTTGATTAAATGGTTAATGTAGCAGTGACGGGATTGCAACGAACTTTGAGAGAGATGAGGAAGCTGTTGTATCACGAGTATTGACCACGTAGCCTCTTTGTATTTTAAAATGCATAGGTGCGCTGGGAAGGAAGGTGTTGAAACAAATGTACAAAAATGAAGCGGATTTTTAATTCATGGTACACTTACTATTTTTATGTGGTACTATGGCAACATGGTTATTCCAAGTAATTTATCATTAAACTCTTAGCCGCCTGTCATACCTTATTCTATTAATGAAACACAATAACTGAATATTTAAATAAATAATTCTTAAAACAAAGCATAGGCTATTTCATTGGAAAACACAAGTTTCTCATTTTAACAACATGAACATAAACAAAGAATAAGTTAATATCATGGCCCACATTAAAAAGCTTAGCATGCAGTTACAGAAAAAAACATTGATTTATTTAAAGTGAGGTGTTTAGTTTACTTCTAACCTCACTGTATTTGCAAATGGGAATGTTAGAACATGAAAATGCTTGTGTTCACTACAAGGAATTGAACGTGGTTATAAAAGCAGAAGTCAAGTTGAGAGTGGTTACACATTTTTGACCATAAAAATCTATCTACCTCGCATTCAACATGCAAGATCTTAAACTTTCAGAAATTAAGGCAAATAGAAGTTCTCTCTGAGACACTGGAAGTAAATGCATTTATGTTTTGTTTCTCCTAAGTCCTTTTCTCCCAGATGAAGAGATGTGTAATCAGCTTTCCTGGAAAACCTCATTTCCTTTATCAATCGTATCCCATGTAAAGGTAACTCTCCTTTAAAGTACAGGTGACCTTACTCAGTCAGGCAACTCTCCTTAAAGTACAGGCAGCTCACGCTGCACTAGGATATCCATTATCCCAGCTTCCTGATGACTTACTTTTCATGCACCTAACGCCCCCCCCCCAAAGTGTATTACTGCTCCTGAAATATCCGTCACATTCTTCATGATCAAAACTAAAAAGCAGAAGTGTTTGTTCAGAGTCGCCCTCCCCCTTGCTGGTACCCCCGTACCGCAGCGGACCCACACCCCAGCAGTACCTCTGCGTGGAGGTACAAATTAATGAGCTCCTAATGCCGGAGCAGCGCCAGATCCCAACTTCTGATTGGCTGCAATCTGGTCATTAAAGAGAGGTAATTAATGCCAGATTGCGCACACAATGCTAACAAACAAACAAAACAACCCCAAACCTGCTTTTCTCCTGCCACAAACGGCAAAACAACAATACTGACATAACGGCAGCGTTCAAAGGACAGTTGCAGCTCTGCAGCGGCACCTCAGTTAATGAGTGTATAGAAAAGAATCTATCTGAAGAAGAAGAAAGTGAAACTCAACAGCCTTTCAGGCACATGAAACCAGCTTGGAGAAAACTCCGAGACGGTGGCAGCTACTTAAGAAGAAAATTCAGCTGAAAATATACGTACAAAGAGTTCGGTTCAAAATTTCAGCAATGTGTTTTCCCCTTGTCACTCGTTGCTCAGATAGTGAATAGTGTTAAAAGCTACAATGCAGATTTCTCCAACTATTCATTGTATGAGTGATCATGACCATATTTTATTCCTTAAATTTTCTGGCAGTACCTGTAATTTCAGTCATGATGAACTAATACAACTTCTTTGAAATGTCATGTACGCTTCTCCACAGATTTAGTTAGAATTTAATATTATTATATAGCCACTTTCAATGTCAGCAAATAGCTAAAATACAATGTTGTGAAAATAGCAGCAGCAGTAACTAGAATATTATTAGCATAAGTAACAAATTAATTTCCATCAACCAAGCACATTCTTTTTTTCTTTGTTTTTTAATTGATAGCTTATGAGAAAAGATGTCTCCACCGAATTAAGCTCCTAACTAGCCTTGCTCAAGGAATGGGGCAACTCACCATGTTAAAATATCTCAAAGCAAACTTACTTTACAGAAAAATTAAGAATAAATACAGTAAGCTTTCAGACAAAGGATAGTTGTCAGGTTCTCAGTATGCGATGCAAAACTGTAATATTCTACGTAGTGCTTTAGTTTTCTAATAAGTCATTGTGATAAGGTTAATACTTCAACATAGAACAACATACAAATAAGAACACCCAAAGATGAAAATTACTTTGCTTATGTTGCTGTATTAGAATTTTATTTGCTAAAGGGTGAAAACAGATTTTCAAAATTCACAGTTAACTTAAAACAATAGTTTTAAACCTTTTATTCCTAGCCCTGGCTGCCTTCAGGAAGGAAAGAACATCTGGTTATTTAAGGAACACAATATGTTCACATTTTCTATGACTTTTGTTCCTAATTGGGTTTTTTAATTTTTTTTTTTATTTGAACAACTCTAGTTAGAACTATGTTTTTTAATCACTTTATATTTTTCCAATGCCCTATCTCCATATCTCTACTTCTTAATTTTGCTGCCTTTGCTTTGAAAATTAACAGTGCTCAATGGTTTTGATAAGGAAAAAAACTGAAGAAAATGAGCCACTCGTGGTGTATTAAATATGCAGACACACACCTTCAGTAAATGTTTTTGGATATACATAAAAGAACCTTTCCTTATTTTTTCATTTCACATATACACAATTTTAATAGCCCATTCTTCCATAAGAAGCTCTACTTTTATATTCAGAAGGACTGTAAGTGCATAGAAGTTACTTTAATATAAATAATTGAGGCAATTATCTGTTCAAAGATTAGAAATGTGAAACAAATACTCTGCTAAGCAGGTTAACTTTATCACCCTATGCAAAGACAACAACACTGATTTGAGCTTTTCATTCCACATTTTCCTAAGAAGTGAAGGTAGCCAAATGCAGAAAAGACTGAAATTCAATTATTCTGCACTGATCCATACTCATGCCTGTAAAATTAGTAACTCTCAGGGCCCCCCCTCAGGTGCTTTAACTTGTTTTCAGCTATTACAGAGATGTGTATTTCTCTTCTGTGGTACTGAAAAGTATCAGGGATGTGGTATCTAAAATGTTCTCTCATCTCAGCTGCCAACTGGGGTTTGCAAAGTGAATAGTAGAGCTGCTGCAAGCATTAGGTTAATGGCTAATACTAATTACTTATTATTGCTAATACTGGATAATGCTAAGGCTTCTGGTAAGGTTTGATTGAACAGAAGGTCAGAAAATTGTACTTGTCCATCTTTAAGAAAAAAATGCCACCCATCTTTTAAGGACAGCTTTCTTCTGATGTTAGGTTGCTCTCCTGGTGGTGACTGACTGCAGTGAAAAGAAGCGAACAAAATGCGACAGGTTTATCAAGCCAAAGTTTAGCTCTCCTGACAGACTACAAGACAAGATGTAAGAAGGAAATGCCTGCTATGTCAGACCAGGGAAACAGAAAAAATAATAGATAACCCAGGTTATCTCCAGAATTGGAAGTTACAGAGGGAAAAGCTGTATCAGTTCCATCTTAACAACATCACCATTTATGACAAGATTGTTCCTTAAGAACCTTTCAGTTTTATGCACCTACCCCCAACCTTTCTTAGTCCAAATATCCCACAACATCCCCTCTGTAACATGACTTGGTATTTTCCTAGCTGCTAAAATAATATGGGAGACAAGACATATTAGCAAACCTGCAAGAGGCAGATTCCTGTTTGTTCCTGGCCGTGACTTCTAAACTGCATTTCTTGTCCAGCTGAGATTTAAAGCTCCAAGGAGCAGAGAGCAAGCCTCTTTCAGGTATTTGGAACAACACTAAACATTCTTGGTATGTTCAACAAATAATGAAATAAGCCACTGGACCATGCAACAGTCTCCCAGAGAAGAGTTCCCTGATTTCACATATTAAAACCCAAGTGAAATCTTGGAAGAAATGCCACGCAGAACAACTCAGCCCTGGATAAGGAGACCTAAAATTGCACTGAACCAAATGTAATTTCCTATTAGAAACCAGAAGCTTGTGATGGAGAAATGCACAGGAAAACATCAAAGAAGGAAGAAAAATAATTAAGCACTGAATTTGTTAATCACCACTTACAAGTTACACTACAGACTAAAATCTCTTCGTCATTTCTTCCAATCTCCTTTTATCTGCACAGGGAATAAGGGCAAACTGAATTATTTCTATGCAGCTAGTAAAAAAAAAGGTATCATAATTTTCCCACTTATTTTGGTATATAATCTGTACACTGACTTTAGACTCCTACAGCACCCATGATGCCTTGTTGCGTCTTCCCTTTCATTCTGTTGAATGAAAAATGTTGACTTGGAAATGTTTGTGCATAGGTCTTACAGAACACCAAGAGTCCTATTTCAGATATAGGGAAGAAAGGGACTGAACAAACATATGCTTACAGACATGTAGGTGAAACTTAAAGTCATACCTAGGAAAGGTAAGAAACAGGTTCTCAAGTCGCAGCCTTGAAAATACAATTTTTTCTCAGACCAGGAGCTATTTTTTAGTTTTAGAATGATCCTTTAGAACAGTTTTACTTCCTTACTGGAAGAAGTCTTGATCTGTTTATGCAGCCTCAACACAAAGACCCAGTGTAAAATGAGAGGTGGCTGCAAGTCCCTTAGGCTCTTCATTCTCTGGAAATCAGAGCTTCTCAACCTTCAGAGTATTTCCCAAGCAAATTAAATTGACAAAGCAGCCACTACTCTTTGCATCAAAGAGTTTCAAGTACTAATTCACCTGAGCAAAGGGAGAACTACATGAAAGACATGGTAGAACTACATCCAGTGTTTTTCTCAAAGGTGTTCAAGGCCCACCTGAGAATGTCAATTAATAGGACACCAAGGACTTGTAAGCCTGACAGATTCATTGTGTTGGAGACAAGAGCATAAGGAGCGGAGTAGTGATTAAGCCTCTTTGTGGGAAGTTGGTGGTTAATTTTTGCCCCCTTCAGCTGACAGGATATCTTGTACGCTGCCTAGCATGTTTCAGAGGACACCTGAATAATTAGTAATCACTTTATTGTTTAACATACCTCTTCAATAAATGACAGATTACATATTGAATTCAGATGGATAACTGAGCAAAATTTTCTCCCTTTGTATCTTTCTTCTAAAAAATATTTCTATCTTGTTTTGCTAAGAAAATACATAAATAAATGCTGGGCAGTTTGATTTCACAGACTGCTGCCAAAACTTAGGAAAGATTCCTGAGATCTAACGTTAGAAACTTTCTTCCACGCTGAAAAGATGATACACTTTACTTCTCATCATGAAAGAAATCTTTGTGCCTGAGAGGAACGAAGAAAGCTGCTATAAGGATGCAGATTTCTGCAAAAAACTGATATAGAAAAACAAAGAGACAACTTTTTTCTTAATCCATAGAAGTGTAAACACTGGTACTGAATGAAATTTTGCAGAAGGCAGTCAGAGTGCAGAAGTGATGAATTTTTTGCTTTCAAAGACGTTGTGCATCAAGAAGATGAGGGAAATCAGACTTTACACTAGCAACCTACTAATGGGACGTGTACAAAGACAGTTCAAAACCAGCAGCACAAGTGCTGCTATCTGCCAGAGATCTGAGTAAGCAAAGATTACTGTGTACAGCTTCATCTTGAGCACTTGATCCACTATACAGTGCCTAGCTCCTGCACATTATACCAATACATACACACATGCCATTCTACAACAGCAAGAGGTTTTTTCTAATAGGTGACTATATCAGCATGTATGCCAGTAATATGTGACATTAAATTTATGAATTTATACATTTTATTCATGTGAATCTTTACAGGCTGTAACATCCAACTCTTGTTTTAAATCGAAAACCATCACATAACCATTATATATTGGGCAGGGGTAATGCTTTAAGGATTAACAGTGATTAATCCCAGAAATCCCATGAAAAAGGTCTTTCAGATGAAATTGCGTGATGCTTTCTATACAGCTTACTAGGTTTTATATAGTAACATTACTGTTTCCCTGAAAAGTATACTTTATCCTAAAAGATGTCTGTGCAGAACACCAAGCAAAGTTATTCTGAAGAGCACATCTGCAGTTACCAGAGCTCCCGGACAACTTCAGCAAAGTGTCCTTTAAAGTATCCTTTAAAGGGTAAAGGAACTCGTTTCTACTCTGTTTCCAACTCTCTCCTTCAGCTCTTTTATCAGGTAAGAAGAAACTTGAAACTGGTTTCCAAAATGTAGGTTGTTATTCACTTCATAGCATTTAGAACATTTTATTACAGTGAATTATTCCCTGTATTAACAGAGTGAGCATCTCACCTTTGGATCTCGAAGAAAAAGTGCTCTTAGGATAAGGGAGTGAACATCTCCAATAGGTGGATAATGCATCAGAAGTCCCAAACACGTCTGATAATTACTTGAAATCACTAGAATTAAAAAGAAAATAAATGAAAGAGAGAGAGAGAAAGAAAATATTACTGTCTTATATTGATATTCCAAAACAGTGCCTTTTCCAGTAAATTCATTACAGTTCAGATTTTGCTGTCTTCTCCCATATGGTCTCTCAGAACTTCAGCAGTGCTCAGAGTAAAAGGAGATATACATAATCAAGCTTCATGACTACACTTGGTCAAATATTATTATACTGGTTATATTATATTATATTATATATAACCAGTATAGTAACAGTTCTAAAACTCTGACTTTATGTCACAGACACTTATGTTAGCTCCAGATTCAGATGCCTCAATTCAGAGCTCCATAGCTGTGCATCTAAAGCCTGCCCCAGTCAGCAGAGCTCAGGGCAATACCATCAGCAGAGCCTGAAGAACTACTCCTATACTCCAAAAGGCACATGGACTTTTCAGACACTCTTCCACAGACATCTAAATTTAAGTATGATTATTTGTGTTGATGGCTTTATGATTTTGTGTTTATGATTTTTTTGTGTTTACGGCACTCTGACGATTTTTTTTCTGAAAAACCTTTTATGTTGTTCTTATATACATATTTACATACATACACACACTCAGATACCTATGGATATGTAAAATTATTCAACAACTCCTTGTTTTCTTCTAAATCAGAAGCTTCACAAAATGTTCAGGAAAAAGGGAAAAGACTAGATTTTAATTTCATAAATACTAAAAAATATAGTACACTATCAAATTGCTTAGATTTTTTCACTTATTCAGAAAATTTTCAGCAAGCTTGGCTAAAGTTTATAATTTTGTTCTAATTTATTTGATTTTATCTGAATCTATGTAAGCCTACTCTGTGGCTTTTTGCTTGTTGTTCTCATCTTCTGGTTTTTTTTTTTTCCTTCCCAAATCAATCTAATTATGAGTGCAATTATTAAAGACATCTTTTCAAGCAGGTCTATGTAAACTACTTCATTTCTTTTGCACCATCTAAATCCAGGCAATCCATCTGCCACAGCTGTCAAAGCAATGCCTGTTAATGATGCCTCCACTCTGCAACATAAAGAGAGCCTCCAACAATAGTAATTGTAAATAAATTTCTAACAAACTTTACTATCCTGAGAACTTTAGCTGTAGTAAGAAATACCTTTAATTAATCAGAGATATTGGAAAATACAAAATTATTTTGAATCAATAAAAGGTGAAATAAAGGGCGGTTTTGTGGACAGAGAAATTTAAACGGTTTACTTTTTTTCTTTCATGTGAATAAGCCTCATATCCTCCTGCACCTTACCTCCCTCAACAAGAGGATTATGGGGAAAAGATGCAGGACTGGGCAAAATGAATAATTATAATCTGTGTAAGGAACCACTTTATCATCTTCATTTCCGTTGCTGATCCGACAGCTTGTAATTTCATACATCTGCTTTCATTTGTAAAGCACTCACTTATCCTACTCATTCTTTATCTGTTCTGCCTGTTCTTTTTCCTACCCTTTGTTTTTCTTGTTCATATTCAGGTACCTGCTTTTTCTTCTTGAAGTCACAAAGCTGGCATAATGAACACAACACAATGGCCTCCGCCAGAGTTCTTTCAGAGTATATACGAGCACCACATGGAACGTACCCAATCAAACTCTCATACGTAAATCAAATCTAAGATACTGAGCTGCAGTTGTAATCATGATGCCTTTTTACCAAAGCAAATAAAACCAGTGAATATTGATAATAAATGCTAAATAGTTTTATAAATGATAGACAGTAAGACCAATGTGTTTCTCTTTTGAACAGACCAGTATGTGTCCTATTCTGCAATGTAAAATGGATTAAAAATATCCTTCCTTTATTTTTCCTGGAAGAGTTCTTTGCTGTCTCACTAAATATTAAAAAAACTAATTTATTTTAATGGTGTAGATTTGATCCCTGACAAAAAACCCCTTATCATCCAGAAAGTTAAAAAAATTCCAGCACTTTAAAGGGAAGACTTGCTAACTTATATCTATATCTATATCTA